>CAUYQG010079523.1:0-13575 GCA_963574415.1 Tarsius wallacei
GGTTCGAGACCCGCCTGGGCAGGCGAAACCTCATCTCTACAATAAATCAAAAAAAATTAGCCGGGCGTGGTAGCGCGCACCTGTAATTCCGGCTACTCGGAAGGCTGAGGCGGAAGGATCGCCGGAGCCCAGCAGGTCGAGGCTGCGGTGGCCGGGAGCGGCCACTGCACTCCAGTCTTGGCGATCAAGTGGGACTCCAACTCAGAAACAAAACAAAACAAAACATGTACTAGGGACAGATACTGGTGGATGCAGCTGACTTTTTCGACTCTACCCAAGAAAAGGTAATTCATCACCTTGCACATAGTTGGCCTTATTAATTTTCTAAAGTTTAACAGAATTATTTCTCTTTCTTCTTGGGATTCTACTCTTTCTTTTAGAGCTTTAAGTGGAGACTCAAATCACATGACTACCTGGCTATTCCTTTAGGAAAATGTAACTTTTTTTCCTTTCTGTTTCCGTAAAATAAGAATCTAGAGCAAAAATGTCCCATTTCAGAGTAAAAGGGAGCATATCAGTGGCAAATTATGTTGTGCTGGGAAAAAGAACAAAAACGGCAGACACCAAACACCTCCATTTTCCCAAGATCAAATGATTATTAAAAAAGCGTGCCATACTGTATAGAAATCAATATTCTCTTCCATAATTCTGTGCATCTGGGACTATAGAAATGTCACTGTCCCTGCCCCACATCTTCAAATTAACATTCTCAGGTCACAACAATGTCTTCCCAAAGGGGACTTTCCGGAAAAATAAGCTATTTCCTCGGCTCATATTGCCCTCTTTTTGTAGCATGCACCAGCTATCTATCCAAGAAGAATATACTGGAGAGTATGGAGGGCACCCACCGGCAAGCCCACAGTTGTTGACAGCCATAAGATTGGAGACCAGCACAAAGGGATAGGTCAACATACTGGCAAAAAATCCTGTGACAGCTTGGGAATAACTCTTCATTTCATTCATGGTGGAAACCCCACCGTCCAGTGCATAGGTATTGACGAGGTAGGCCAGTGAGTTACAGAGCCACAAAGAAATGATGTCACCTAGGAGGCGAGGAACAAGACCTGCGAAAAATCCTAGGATGCCCTCTTCCCGGTAGATAGTTACTATGGAGTCACAGAGTCCACAGTACTTGGATTCTCTGCCAAAGAATTGTACTATAGACCTCAGAGTAATCATGTGGAAGGGATGTGTGATCAGGGTAGCAGCAGCAGGAGTAGTCATCTCTCGAGTTGTCTCCTTGATAACTCGATCAAATGAGGAAGAGCCTTCTTTCTGTACATTTCCAGGTCCTAACTCCTCACCCTTGTCACATTCCTGGTAATGATGTAAAACTTTCCCATGGACCACAGTTCCAAGGACTCCTGAACACAGTGTTGGAGTTAAGCCTGTGAACAACCCGCGTCTTCCATCAATGCTGGCAATGTGCTGAGCATAACAAAAAAAGACCAGGAAGCGGACATACTTGCCACCCCAAAATATTTCGTCCTATTGTTGGAGGAAGAGGCTCATATCCCACCTGGATGAGCACTTTCACGTACATGAGCGGCTGGGACAGGATGGCGAGACCGGAGCTCAGGAGCACCTGACTGGCCGCGTCCGCCACGATGGCACCTGCGGACGGACGGACAGACCCAGCCACCGAGCGTCCGAGCGAGCCGGTCCCGGGTCACGTGCCGGGCTCGCCGGCTCCACTGGCCCGCCTCTCTCAAGTTTTTTTAACGGAGAAATTTTTATAGGAAATTCCTGATGTTTACAACAAAGTTTTAAGAATTCGCTTGACCTATCTTCATCTTAAATATAAAACTTTTTCAAAATGAAAGCCAGTGTCACAGATTTTATATGGTTTTGAGCAGGAAAGCAAGCCATCAATCTATTAGTGATATCTGCTATGGACTGGAGGCTGTGAGTGGTAGAGTGGAGGAAGCACAGGCACTGCTGAATATCAGGAATATTTTTTGGAAACACCATGTCTGATTTACCATGGCATCATGATATTTATCATGGTATTTATTTGGCTCAGGACAAACAAAATACTTTTATGGCAGTTTTAAAGACCTCTCCAGAGTAGTATTTGTATCTACAAATACCTTCTATATATGTTTATTTTTATGGCTTTTTTATTGTTGTTATTTTTGTCTTTTGTCTTTAGATAGCTTAAATTGTAAGCTTCTCTATGTACTGAACTGCTGTCCCATTGTGTTCCTGGACTCCTATGTATTGCGTTGATTAATTAAAAATGATAGTATTGTTTCTGCCATAGGTTCATTCACAATGCTTATGTTTAGAGGATTCTTCTTTAGATTTAGCTAACATTTCTCTGTTGCTGAATTTCTCTTTTCATTAGAGTAGTAAAATGTCTAATTGCATTTTTCTCTTTAAGCATTAGTCTTTTTTTTTTCCTGAAATGAAAATATGACTTTAAGTATTCACATCTTATCTATTTCTAAATGTCAGAGTTCTCGGTCAGACTTGAAAACACTTTTAAACCAGTCCTTGGCAACTTCCAAATTATTATGGGTGACTTTGATGTCCTTCTGGAGCATTAGTCTTTAATAGTAAGATTACCCCTCAGACTTTTAAAGAATATTTGCCCTAAGTTTTTTCCCTCCCTCATTATCAGCTCCTTAAATTGTCTTCCTTATTCTTTTCAGTTAGGGCTTGGAACTCTAATAAGGATCTAATTGAGATCTGTTGGTTTACATAGAAACTGTATAAAAATGACTTCCTAGCTCCCATTTTTAACTACTGTCGCTAAGCAGTAGTTTAATATCAGCAAGTGACCTACAGCAACCTTTAGTATATTTATGCATTTCCTAATCTGTCTTCTTGATTTGTTTTAATTCAGTTCTTTTTTTTTTTTTTGAGTCAGAGTCTCACTCTGTCACCTAGACTGTAGTGCAGGGGCATGCTCACAGCCACTGCAGCCTTGACCTGCTGGGCTCAGGCGATCCTTCTGCTTCAGCCTTCCAAGTAGCTGGAACCACAGGTTTGTGCCACCACTCCCAGCTAATTTTTAAATGTATTATAGAGATGAAGTCTTGCCAAGTTGCCCAGGCTGGTCTCAAACTCTTGAACTCAGAGAATCCTCTTGCCTCGGCCTTCCACAGTGCTGGGATTACAGGTGTGAGCTACCACGCCCAGAAAATTCGGTTCTTTTTGGACAGCTTTCCAACATTTTATGATTTATGCTTGATTTTTTTGTTCTGACATTCAAAGAACCTTTTTCTAAATCACATCTAAATAGCTAGTTTTCTCTATTGCGCCTTCTGTTATTGTGTCTCTGCTTATTTGTATCTTGTATTCTAATCAGACATGCCATTGATCATTAATCTTCAGAAAGTATCTCTTTGATCATGTTTTCTCTTAATTAGGATTCCTTCTTACCTATGAAAGACCACACTCTGCATTCTAACTAACACTCATAATTTTTAAAAATTAATAGATAGTTGAACACCATTATTGTTCAGGACATACATCTAAGTGATGAGAGTACAAAGAGAGAGAGAGTCTCAGGATCAGGGGACTTATTGTTTGTTTTATCTTGATAGACTACTTACCAGTACCAGAGACATTATTGTAAATGTTGAATCAACAGAGTGGCACAGGCATTAGATTCGATAGGAATTCTAAAGAATGGATAGCATAAATGTTGTCTGGGATGGAATGGTTTTTGGGTCAGAGTGGCTTTTACTGTGCTTTGAAAAGAAGCACTGAGTGTTAGTGAAGGAGCCTACTGTTCCCTGGCCTGGTGTTTCCAGACTGCAGGTCTGAATGGGAAGAGGAAGAGGAATGGCTTATCTGGTTGGTGAGTCTGGGAAAAGGAACTGAGACCCTGAGCTGAGTACACTGTTCAGAGTTGGCTACACATGGCTTCTTCTGCCTTGTATAAACAGATCTGCCCTGTTTGGGTGGCGTAAAGTTGTCTAGCTGTGTCAGTGACTGGTTGGGGCAGTCTGCTTAATTCTTGTGACAGATCTCTAGCCATTGTGTCTAGTCAGCTTTTATCAGTAATAAGGGTGATGTCTGATTCCCATTTCTCTCGGCTGGATGTGAGCATGCAGGAAAGACAAGGTTAGTGGGAGTTATAAGGCACTAGACACTGAGTAGATGAGTACTGTTGGTTCCTGTAGTCGAACAATGAGAGGTCAAATTGGAACAGGAGATTGGAGTCAGATTGTGCAGAGCCAGATTGTGGGCTTTATATTGTAGGCTAAAGGACCCATTGAAGGTTTCTAAAACACTTTAGGGTATTGAGTACTATAAATCTGATAATGCTATAGAATAGACTCTTGTTATTACTTTTTTAAAATTTAAGCTCTACTTTAGAACTTCTTCAGGTGGAATTTGTGGAACTTTTGGCTTTGGATGTTCAGAAGAGAAATGTACATTAAAGACCTTGAAATGAAATGCAAGATATTTTAAAGTGATCATTTTTCAAAAAGAGATTGAGTCATAGCTAAACACCTTTGTATTATCTTTGCTTATAGGACATATAGGGAGAAAATTTACCATTAAGTGTGATATTTACTCTGGGCTTTTCTGTAATGCTTTAATTACAGAAGTTCTTTCTATACATCATTTGCTAAGGCTTCTTTTAAAAACAATAAGCTAATGTTGAATTTTATCAAATATTTTTCTGCATGTATTCTGATAATCATATGGTTGCTTCTCCTTTCATCTACCAGTGTGATCAATTATATTAATTGAATTCTAAAATTAAAACAGCTTGGCATCCTTGGTCATTGATGGATTATGCCCCTTTTTTTGAGTTGGAGTCTCACTCCGTCGCCCAGGCTGGAGTGCAGTGGCATGCTCACGGCCACCGTAGTAGACTTGACCTGCTGGGCTCAGGCAATCCTTCCACCTCAGCCCTCCAAGTAGCTGGAACTACAGGCATGCACCAACATGTTCTGCTTATGTTTTGATTTGTTGTAGAGATGAGGTCTCACCAAATTTTCCAGGCTGGTCTTGAGCCCCTGAGCTCAGGCAATCCTCTCCTTGGCCTCCCAAAGTGCTGGGATTACAGGCTTGAGCCACCGTGTCTGGCTGGATTATGTTTTTGATGTATTATTGAATTAACCTTGGTAACATCTTGTTTAATATTTTTGCATTTAGTATCGTGAGGTTGACCTGCAGTTTTCTTGTAAATGTTTTCTGTATTTCCTCAAGTGCTCAGAAAAAAACCCATGCACTGGGAAATAAAAAAATAGATTTAGAAAAATACCCCCCCAGAAAGTTAATAAAAAAGGAAATAGCCATACATGTGTATGATTAAAAAATAAAAGGGATAGGAGCTATAAAATGAAAGTCTTTCCCTAACTTCAGAAACTCAGTTCGCCTAAGGCAATCTCTGTTATCAGAGATAGTCAATATGTATGAATACATAATTATATATACATATATAAATACATTAATACATACATGATATATGGGTTTTTTGGATCCCAAAAAACCCAGAATTTATTTATAAAAAATTGTGTGTTTACTCTTACATGTTTACACTTCAGTTACTGTCAAAGTATTCTCTGTTTGATGCAGTACGACTATTGAGGTGCTTTTTCTACTGCTCATAACAGTTTTTGAACTCATCAATTTTGATGCCTTTCAGTGCTTCTGATTTTTTTTGTTTCACCTCTTGCACATTGGCAAAACTTTTCCCTTTGAGGACTTTTTCATCCAGGGAAACAAACAAAAGTTGTCTGGGTGGGATCAGTGAATAGGGAGGGTGGGGCATGGGGGTCATGCCATTTTTGGTCAAAAACTGTGCACACTTAGCGTGATGTGGGCAGGTGCGTTTTGATGGTAGAAGAACCAGTCACCTGTTTGCCACAACTTGGGACATTTCACAAGAACACAGTGTCTCACAACAACGTTAGCTAGTACACTGATGCCAATGTTCCTAGAACACTTACCTATTGGAGGAAGCCTGTGCTAAGGGGCCCACCATCCAAAATATAATTCTGGTTTGTTTTGGGTCCCCCCTCATATAATCTCTTGGAGGTAGTTCCAGTATAACACACAAGATAAGATCCTTGTCATTCTTTCCTTAATATCGTCTTTATATACTTTATCGTATTTCAATATATTGACCAGGTCCCTAAACATGAGTTGTTTCTCATGTTTACTGAGTTGAACATCATGGTACCTTCCTCTTTGGCATGCGGGTTTTCTGTGGAATAAATTTTTACAAGTTGAGTTGTCGGATAAAAGGACACGTGCATTTCAAATTTTGATGGAAATAGCCAGATTATGTCTTTAAAAGTTTATACCTCTTTACACCCCAGCAGCATGTGAATGTGCTGTGACAGACATCTCCTAGTGGAGACTCATTTTCCACAGCCCAGGTCATTCAGAGTCTCGGTCATGCTGGCTGTCCAACACTTCATCCCACATGCAAGTGCATTTGTTATTAACTTGGAGATCTCATGAGGCAGTGGGTACTTGCTAGAGAGCCTCATGAGAACCTTGGAAACTGCTGTGTTCTAGATGAGAGGGATGAGAGGATGTTGGCAAAATGCCCAGAGATCACTATTGAAATTGTTCTTCCTAACTTTTCCGTGTCTTTTTTAAGCTCCTCTCTTTTCAAGCCATAATGGAATAACAGTTTTTCAGCAAATGCTGGCCTCTTTATATCAGCATTCCAATGCTAAGAATGACTGGAGGGGACAGAGATTGATGGGATAACATGGAATTAGCTGTTGGACGTTTAGATTCTGCCTAGACTGTTCTTACCTTTGTTTCTTGAGTTATATTCATTTTTCACATTGTGTACAATCAGTCTTCTTTCCTGTGTGATGTTTGTTCTTAAGCCTAGGTGTGTTGAAGTGACATACGCTCCCAAAATGGGCAGTTATCACTTACGCAGTTTGAAGGAGTTGAGGTCTTATCTTGGGAGAAGGGAATGGTGGGAGGCATGTGACACTTGATTGCCCCATGTCATTTTTGTAAACAAAGTCCTCAACTGTAGCACAGGTTGCCACCAGAAACAGTGATAAAGCAGCACCCAGGAGCTGTGGCTTTAGCTCAGTGGGTCAGAGTAGATTGGGGATGGGTAGGTAGGGAAAAGCCAAACCCCTAGGACTTTTGTTTTTGTCTGTTAATTATTTCTTCCATTATTAACAATCATGTTTTACACTGCAGAAGGATATATGTATAGCACTGAAACTGTGACAAAAAGCCTCATGTTTGTGTATAATATTAACTGAAACTGAGAAAATATTATAGTGACAAACAAAACAAAATAAATGACACACTAAGAAAGACTTGGTTGGTAATGTGGCATAAAGATTTTTCTTAAGTAATTAGGTCTCTCTTGCTCAGCAATCTTCAATATACCTCCCTCCTTAAATTGAACATCAAATAATAACGTCTAAACTCTTGTGCCTGGCATTTGAAACCCTTTAGTGAGAATCTGCTTCTTGAGTGTACTCATCTGCTTCCTTACTTTTTGAAGTGCAATCCATGGACCAATAGCATCAGCTGTACCTGAGATCTTGTTAGAAATGCAGACTCTCTGGCCTCATCCCAGATCTACTGAATCAGAGCCAGAGTTTTAGCAAGATCCCCATAGTTTTGTTTGCCCACCCCAGTCTGAGAAGCTGGCTCTTCTTCACTCTTCTCAGCCTCCTTTCATGCGCTACAGTCAGCTGAACTAGCCTAGCTGTCATTTTCTGAACATGTTTTACACTTCCCCAGTGGTCTGCCTTTCCTAAGATGGTATTGTTTCCTCAGAAATGCCCTTTTCTAAGGATATCGTTTTTTCAGAAATGTCCTTTTCTCTCAGCCTCTTTGTTTTTCATCCCATTCATTCAGTTGATTAGGTGTTTACAATATGGTAAGAACTGTGGTTTGACTTGAGAACCACACGTGATTGAAAATATAGTTTCTGTCCACTACTGGTACATGCTTTCTGGAAGACGGCTTGGCAACATGTGTCAAGAGGCTTCAGTGTGTATTTTCCATTTTCTTTGATCACAACATTCTTTTTTTGAGTTGGAGTCTCACTCTGTCACTTAGGTTGGAGAGCAGTGGCACACTCACAGCCACCACAGCCTTGACCTGCTGGGCTCAGGCGAGCCTTCTACCTCAGCCTTCCAAGTAGCTGGAACTATAGACACCAGCATTCTATTTTTAGGAGATTTTTCTAAACTAATAATCAGAAAAGAATATGAAGAAATAGGTAGAAGTTTGATTATTTATGATAGTGCAAAATTGATAAATTATGTTACATAGTAACTATTCTGTAGTCAATAAAATAAAATATATTTATCTTACTGAAATGCAAATATATCAACAATAAAAATTATGTTGTTAAAAAATACACAGTCAATGCTAGGGTGGCTGTAAGCATGCCACTGCACTCCAGTATGGGTGACAGAGTGAGACTCTGACTCAAAAAAAAGTACACAAAGCTGTGTATGGTGGTGTGCACCTGCCTGCAGTTCCAGCTACTTGGGAGGCTGAGGTGGGACTTCAAGTCCAGCCTGGGCAATGTAAGGAGACCCCTGTCTCTAAAAAAATAAAAATAAAAAGAATAGTAATACACATATAGTTCCTGTACTCCAAAAGCTAAAGGTTTATAGCTGAATAAGGGAGATATGTAAACCAAATAAGATATTAATAGAAACACAAATGTACTATTAATACCAATGGTAATGATTACAGCAGTACCTGACATCTGTTGGACACATAAAATGTCCTCGGTGCTGTTCTAAGTACTTTACATATGTTATCTTCTTTGTTCTTACAAAAACCTTATGAAGTCCGACTATTATTTCTTCTAGAAGAGCAAATGCAAGTTGAATCACAGGTTATATAGCTAGTGAGTGGTAAAGCCATGATATGATGGACACATTTAAAGAAGAGTGGAAGCAAAAATAAGGTAATTGATCAGTCCTGTCTTGAGGGAGGATGGTTTATAATCAGAGAAAGCATCACAGAAAGTGATCCTGAAGAATAAATAAGACCTTTCTACATGGATAATACGATGAGGTAGGGCATTCCAGACTAAGAAAGGAGTATATAGAAAAGCGTCAGAGGAAAAAGAGAGCAAAGAGAATTGAAAGATATGAAAAAAGATGGAGTAAATGGAGAGAGAGGGAGGGAGGGAGGGAGACAGAGGGGGGAGAAGGGGGGAGAGAGAGAGAGAGAGAGAGAGAGAGAGAGATGGGTCATAAGTTTTCAGAGCAACTAGAGATTTTAAAAGTGGAAATGACCTAATTTAGAATGTTCTGGTGTGGGACAAACCCAGAAAAGAGGATAGCAGCTAGAAAATTATTTCAGTGGATCAGGTGGGAAATGATGGGGTAATGAGCTATGGCAAGAGCAGTGGGATGGATAGGAAAGGACGTGATAATCACCATTACGATTTATAGAGACTTGGAATGTGCTAGAACACTGCAGGATAATGATGACACTAAGAGGCATAAGGTATTGAGAGATAAGATAGAGACAGAAGTGGCATGATTTAGAAGATCTGTTGGAAGTGGAAGTGAGAAAGAAAAAGGTTTCTACAATGACTTCTAGACTTTGGCTTAGACGACTGTGTCAATGTTAGTGTCATTTAGTAGGATAAGTAACATAGTAGGAAGACCTGAATTGGGGGGAAAAGATAATTAATTTTATTTTTGGAAATATTGAATTTGTAGGTACCTGTGGAGTTATATCTATCATAAAGATTGGGTGTTCATCATTGTTTAGGTTTTAGTGGAAGTCATGGATTTGGATAAGATCTCCTGGAAGAATTTCTTTTTTTCTTTTTTTGAGTCAGAATCTCATTCTGTTGCCCAGACTGGAGTGCAATGGCATGCTCACGGCCACTGCAGCCTCGACCTGCTGGGCTCAGGTGATCCTTCCACTTCAGACTTTCAAGTAGCTGGAACTACAGGTGCGTGCTACCACACCCAGCTAATTTTTTGATTTATTGTAGAGATGAGGTCTTGCCAAGTTGTGCAGGCTGGTCTCGAATCCCTGGGCTCTGGTAGTCTTCTTGCCTTAGCCTCTCAAAGTGCTAGGATTACAGGCTTGAGCCACTGTGCCTGGCACCTGGAAGTATTTCTAACTTGATAAGAGAAGAAAATTTGCCCTGGAGCAGCAACCCCAGAATAATGTAATGGATGAGGAAAGAGAATCTAGTGAAGGGGACCAAAGAGCTAGTCTGATAAGAGTTTCAGAAAAAGGAGAGTCATGGCTACCCAGGACTGAATGAGTTTAGTGGAATAAGAAAGCAAGAAATCACAGGATGGAAGTTGAAGTCAGAGAGTGGGAATTGGAATATGGGGGTGGGCAGTGGAATGCAGTCGAGGAGAAGATTGGTGGAGATGAATAGCTCTAGGAACTAGGGGCTTGAGAGTTGGGTGAGTCACCCATGTGAACTCTGAAGTCACTGGGGATGATAATAGTTGTGTAAGAACCAAAACTCTCAGCCAGATGCCTGTAAGACAGAAGGTGGGATGGGAAGGGGCTACAAAGGTGAAGGTAGCTGGTGTGAGCCGCAGAGGAGAGGTTTTTATATAAATGATGAAAGTGGTCAGTCAGGAATAGTGATGAGCTTGGAGAATGATGTTACTTGGAGAATGTCTAGTGGCATGAGCGGTTAGTGGCGGGGGCAGGGGCTGTTTGTGTCAAGATTTAGGCTGGGGGAGATTATTTACAAAGTGAGGCATACTAAGAAGGCATCAGGAAATACATGTGTGATGACTGGGGTGGAAAAAGGTGAAGAGAAAAAGTTTAAGGGTAAGGATAAACCTAGCATTACAGGGCAGTGCTTCCCAGTTAGGGGCCATCCATTAGGATGCCATAGGGTGACAGTAATTAGATTATCCAAATGGCTCATATGCTGACACCTTCAGTAATGTGCCTAAAAAGAAGCACTGTTGTTTGGGCTTCAGGATTGCTTAATGCAACACCTCAGCTATGTGATCCCAGAACATGAGTGGAAGTGATGAATATATTGTGTGATTTGACCCCAACTTTTTCTTTGGCTATGATATCACATGTCCTTCAGCCTAGACCCTAGAATGAAGAAGATGCAGGGAGCTGATTTGCAGCCTACTTGCACCTGGAACAGAGTCACAGTTGTTTCTCAGCAGCCACAGATTCTGAGCAAAACAAAACAAAACAAAACAAAACAAAACCTTCACTGTGAGCCACTAACATTTGGAAGCTATTTATTACTGCTGCAGCTAAATCTAGTGAAAGCTGACTAGCACAGTTGTGTACTCTGCTTATTTGATTGCACACTCCTTAATATTATCTGTCTTTGTGTTGTCTGTTGTTCCTGGCCTGATGTCATTCACAAAACTGACACAGTTCATTGAACTTGGGATAAGGGTGGAAAGATTAATGTTGTAATCCCCCTGGATTAGAGCAGTGTTTCTCAGTGTGTAGTCCTTGAACCATGTGTATCAGTGTCGTTGTGGAGTTTGCCAGAAATACAGAGTCTTGGACCAGCAGGCCTGTGAAAACAGAATTGTTTGGGATGAGGTTCCAAACAATTCTTAGATGCACTCAGAAAACCAGGATATTACATTATGACTTTCCCCCCAGAATTTGGTGTATAATAGACACTCTTTCTTGCAGTCCTTTCCAGATCAGAGCATTCTTTTGTGATATGACTGGATGGACAGAGGGATGGATGGATGGATGAGTGGATAGTTGTTTCTGGATTAGGGGACCAAAGACTGATAATTTATTGTGAGAAAATTTTAACCAGATTTGATTTAAGGACTGAGTAAGACTGAGTTTGTAAATAATAATAATTCATTCTTCAGCTGACATGCTTTCTCTATATTGCTCTTCTTTGTTCTTAGAAAAATTTAATTTTAATTACATAATTAACACATGAGTATATTATCATACAAATTTAAGACATTACTGATAAAGTTAATTTCTCCTTTGCACTCCTCCCCAAACCTTGGTTCCACCACACCACGGGTGTCTTTTGGTGTTTTATACTTCCAGGTATTTTTATGGCTAATACAGATGGTAGTATGTACGTGTGTGTGTTTGTATCTTAAGTGCTGTACTATACACACGTTTTTCAGTTTTTTTACATATCTTGGCATATATCCATGTCAGTATGTGGTAAGTTTACCTCATGTTAAAAAAAATCATCTTGTATTGTATTCTATCCTATATTTTATTTAGTCATTTCTATATTGATGGACATTTAGGTTGTTTCTATTTTTTTGCTATTACAAACAGTGCTGCCAAGGATACACTTGTGTATGTTGCCTTGGGTACCTGTTCAAAGTTTTATAAGACACACACACACACACACACACACACACACACACACACACTTACAAATAGATACACACACATATATATATATATATATGTCTATTTGTCACTATCGATCATCTCTCGGTCTATCTCAGAAGTGAATGTGTTGGGTCATAGAGATTGTTTTTTAACATTCAGATGCTACTAATTTCATCATCAAAGAGACTGTTAATTTATACTCCAGCCAGTTTATTGGTTTCTTCACAGACTTTCCAAATTTATTTTCAAACTTTTTAATATTTGCCAGTATTTTTTTTTTTTTTTTGAGTTGGAGTCTCACTCTGTCACCCAGACTGGAGTGCAGTGGCTGCTTCTGGCCACCGCAGCCTCGACCTGCTGGGCTCCGGCGATCCTTCCGCCTCAGCCTTCCAAGTAGCTGGAACTACAGGCGCACGCTACCATGCCCGGCTAATTTTTGATTTACTGTAGAGATGAGGTTTCACCAAGTTGCCCGGGCGGATCTCGAACCCCCAGTATTAAAGATAAAAACTGGTGACTTTAGAAAAAAATTTGTGGCTGGGCTCGGTGGCTTAGCCTGTAATCCTAGCACTTTGGGAGGCTGAGGCGAGTGGATTGCCCCATGGGTTTGAGACCAGCCTGGGTAACTTGGCGAGACCTCATCTCTACAATAGATACAAAATTAGCTGGGAGCGGTAGTGTGTGCCTATATTTCCGGCTACTTGGAAGGCTGAGGCAGAAGGATCGCTGGTACCAGCAGGTTGATGCTGGAGTGGTCGTGAGTGTGCCATGGCACTCCAGCCTGGGCAACAGAGTAAGACTCCAACTCCAAAAAAAAAAAATTGGGGTTTCACTGATTAATGAGAAGGTTGAACATCATATTAGACATTTGTATTTACATTTCTCAAATTGTTTTTCTCTTCTGTCTATTTTTATGCTGGGTTTGTCTTATTGATCTGTTGAAATTTGCTATATCTTAGATATTTAAATATTAATATGTGTTTCACATATTTACTCACAGTCTATACTGGTTTTTTACCTTTGCTTAGGTTGTCAATTTTTTTTTTTTTTTTGAGTTGGAGTCTCACTCTGTCACCCAGACTGTAGAGCAGTGGCCGCTCCCGGCCACTGCAGCCTCGACCTGCTGGGCTCCGGCGATCCTTCTGCCTCAGCCTTCCAAGTAGCCGGAATTACAGGCATGTGCTACCATGCCCAGCTGATTTTTTGACTTATTGTAGAGATGAGGTCTCACCAAGTTGCCCAGGCGGGTCTCGAACCCGCGGGCTCAGGCAATCCACTCACCTCAGCCTCCCAAAGCGCAGGATTACA
>CAUYQG010079525.1:0-13296 GCA_963574415.1 Tarsius wallacei
ATAGATATAGAGAGAAAGAAAGAGAGAGAAAGAAAGAGAAAGAAAGAGAATGGACCACTGTTCAAACGGATTGAGCAGAAGCCGTTTAATGGAGGTTTCCATGCTCCTTTTATCCTAAATTTTCATGGGTTAAATCACAAGACTTTCACGTGAACACACAGCCAGGTGGATGAGGGGCGCCCCCCCTACCCACCAGGTGTTTCCTCAGGCATGAGGAAGAACAAACCCAAAATTGTCTTACTGTTCCCCCTGCTTGGTTAAGGCAATACAACAATTCTAACATCATAATATTCTAATGATCAATAACTTCTAAGGCTTATGCATATATAACATCTAATGACTAACTTAAATCCTAATACCCTTCTTATTCTAAGCTAATTAGCACAAATCCTAGCTACTATGCTAAGGTTCTGATTGCATCGTTGCTATGACAACTCTTAGCAAATATAACTAAAACCGGTTCTTAAAGAATGTGGCTCAATCCAAGGATCACACTGGGCTCTCTTCAAAATTAACACAGCATTCTATTCCATAAAAGCAATATCCTAAATAATCACTAACCTAAAATTACTAGGCTTAAATAATCCTTAATATTAAAACTACCTATCCTGTTATTCTTCTTAAGTATATTGTGTAAATTTAACTTGATTCTATTAAACCAAAAACCTTACACTAATTATAGTTGAAACTGGCTTTCAAAAGAATGTGGCCAGTCCAGAGTACGGGCCAGGTTCCAAAGTAGACAGTGGGCCACTTCTCGGAATGACTGATTACAATCTCTTAACAAAATGGCTACTCTAAAATCTTATATTCTATTTATCTATACTAAACTTAAACCTATGATTCTAATACAAAAAAGCTTGCAATTATATAAGGCTCTCGAAAGTGACCTGAGTTGGAATTATGCTTATATAAAGGCCAAAACCACAGTCTGTGAGAAACAGAAACAATGAGCTTCCACAGTTAACCATGCCTGCTGTAGTTTCAGAGCCTCATACTTAAATCATCAGAGTTCTTTCTGGCTAAATATACCAAATATTAAAGAGGAAGGAAATGGTGTCTACAGCTCCCGAACACATCCTAGTGGTCTCGGGGTCCACGGCCCTCCCTGATCCCTAAAGCTCAGTGGGCTTCCATGGCTGGTAACCAACAAAGAACCTGCAGGCTCAGGCAATCCACTCACCTCGACCTCCCAAAATACTGGGATTACAGGCTGAGCCACTGAGCCCAGGTGAAAGATTCTTATAGCTGTTGTTACAGGTCAGGAATGGTGGTAAAAGATGCTCCCCTTGGTGTTGGCTTCTTAATTCAACAGAGATGATGGGAGCTACTGTGCTAGGGGACAAGTGGAGGATTTAATCTCCAGAAACAAAGATAATTTGTTTACCATAATTGGCAGCAGGGCAAGAGCAGTAATCAAAATTGTTTTACCTCCAGAAAACTTTAGGGTTGGTTAATTGATCATGGTGCTCCTGGAAATAAAATAGAGAAGCAGAGTATCAAACTTGATTGACATAAGAGAAAAAATGACTATAGAGCTAATGAATAAAGGTCTGTCTTTAATTACAAGTCACAGCTTCTCACCTAGTTTCTAAACTTAAATCAGCTTAGATCATTGATACGTAACGTAATTGTTAATATATTAGGACAAGATTTAGGGTACTATTTTATTGTTTTGTTAATTCCATTTCTCATTCTTCTGTGTCCCCTTTCTTGCCTTTCTGTGAGTTACCTGAATCACTTTTAGTATTCCATCTTATCGATCTTTTTTGAAAATATCTCTTTGTATCGTTTTTTTTTCAGTTGTTGCTCTAGGGATGATACAGATACTTCTTACAGTCTACTAGTATCAATATTCTACCATTTATTGTGGAACACAAAAACTTCACCATAAAGTTTCCTTTATTGTCCTGCCTTTATTAAGTTAGCAGTCTCCACTTCTTTGGAATCAGGGACAGGTTTCAAGGAAGATGATTTTTTTCATGGACTGGGGATGGTGGAGAGATCATCAGGTATTAGATTCCCATGAAGAGCATGCAATCCAGATCCCTCATATGCGCAGTTCGCTATAGGATTTGCACTCCTATGAGAATCTAATGCCATTGCTGATCTGACAGAAGGCAGAGCACTGCTTGCCCACCACTCACCTCCTGCTTTGCAGCATAATTCCCACAGGCTATGGACTACTATCAGTAGCAATGATTGGGGACCCCTGATAAGTGACTTAAAAACTACTTCCACATACACAGGGGAGCATGTAAAACAATACTAATTTTTCTTTCAATAACCAAATGTAATTTTAAAAATTTATTTTGAGATGCAGTCTCACTGTTGCCCAGGCTGGTCTTGAACTCTTGGGCTCAAACAATACTTCTGCCTCAGCCTTGTGAATAAATTGGAATTACAACGGCCTAGCCCAAATGTAACTTTTAAAACCTCAAGAGAAGTCTGTTATATCTAGCCTTTCCATTGTGCTTTATTTATGCTATTTCAGATTTCCTTCTGGTATCATTTCCATTCTTCCTGAGATGTTTAGCAATTTTTTTAGAGCAGGTCTACTAGTGATAAATTCTGTTTTCCTTCTTTTGAAAAATGTCTTGATTTTACCTTCAGTCCTGTAAAATACTGTCTTTTTTTTTCTATTTAAATTAACAACTTTTCTTCGTCAAGAGATACCCTTTTTTTTGAAGTCAAGTTCTCATTCTGTCACCCAGACAAGAAAAATAGGCCAGAGACTGGACAACCCACAAGAGAGAATATTCAAATAACAATAAACACATGAAAAGGACTTAATCTTATTAGTTATCAGAAAATACAAATTAAAGCTGCCCTGAAATACCACTGCATAGCCATTAGAATTGTAACAATTTAAGACTGAGTTTTTGAGGATTTGGAGCCATGTGGATTTTTTTCTTCAAGGTTAAAAAAGCTTTATTAGGAAGACCAAAATGACAGTGCAGTAAATGGAATAGCTAGGTTGTATAAGAAAGGACTTGGAAAATCCTTCTGAGTCTCTTTAACACTTATGATTCCATTTATATGCACCTTCTGAAAAATACTTTCACTAGATACAAGACTTTGACAGTTACTGTCTTTCACTACTTAAAATGCTGTGCCACTTCCTTCTGACCTCCATGGTTTCTTATGAGAAATCCGTGGTCATTCTCTGTGGTTTTCAATAGTTTTTATCTTTACAGAAATTTGATGATGATATATCTGGGTATAGACTTCTTTCGGATCTTTTTTTTTCCTGTTTATTATTCAAATATATTTTTAACTCTGCATTTTCTCTTCACACGAGTAGATTATTTTCTTATTGTTCCATAGGTTCCTGAGGCCTTGTTCATTTTTTTCAATTAAAATTTTCTGTTGTTCACATAGGATAATTTATATTCATCTACCTTCCTATTCATTCTTTCCTTTTCATCTATATTCTATTCAGTCTACCCATGAGTCTGTTACTATATATTTCAGTTCTAAAATTACCATCTGGTTCTTGTATATGTTTCTTCATTGAGATTTTCTACCTTTCCATTCATTTCAAGAATATTCCTTGTTACCTTGGAGAATTTTTAAAACAGCTCAGCCACCTAAGAATCTTTGTCAGATAATCCCAACATTTGTTTTTGGTGTTTACTGTCTCTTTCTATGCAAGCTGAGATTTTTCCAATTTTTTGTATGTTAAGCAATATTGAATTATATTCTTGACATTTGATTATATACTTGTTTTGTTTTAGCAGGCAAAGTAGGATTTAGGTTATAAGCTCCAACCAACATACTGTGGGGCTGTGTTGTCATTTGTTTAAAAAATCTTTACAGTGTTATTGGGATCTGTCTTGTGTACACACAACCAACAGTCAGTGAGACACCTGGCTGGCAGTCTCTCCTACAGCTCACTTATCAGTCTATGTATGCTGTGTACATCAGAGCCACACAAGTGCAGCTTGAGGGTGAACAGATGCTCATAAACAACCTGAAGGGGTTCCTTTCCAAAGTTCCTTTCCACAATCTCCCAGTGCTTTCTGGTTCCCTGGAGCTCACCCTTACAAGCCTCCAGACAGAAACTGGGGCTTTAGAGACTATGCTGCACATAACTAATTACTGTCGCTATATCCAGACCAAGCAGCGAGAGACTGAAAAAAAACAACGGGAGTTTGTTTTGCTCTATTGGTACCATAGGTCCTTCAATCAGAGATTCCCCTCATGTATTTTTGGGTTTCTCTATATTAAGCCTTCCTTTAATGCATCTGAAAATGACCTTTTCTTCTCATTAGTACCTTCTTGACTACTTTATTAACACTTATGTATTTTGAAAAATAGCTTTATGATCCAATCTTCTCTCTTCCAATAACAATGATATAACAAAGGGTACAGACTTATGCCAAATATCTGTGATAGCAAAGTGTTTTTTATTAAACTTCAAAGAAAATATACACAGAAATTAGAAGTTCAAAAAATTTATAATGACTAGTCAATGAACTGTAACAACTTTTGCAGCTAATGCTGGTGCTCCTGAACTTTGAGACACAGTATTTTTCAATACTGTGGAAAAGCTTGATTATGATAAAAATAACAGGCAGAATTCTCTATTGCTGTTGAGCTATCTCCTGACATGTTAACTCAGAATAGCAAATGTAGCTCAGGATATTCTGAAAAATACAACCTCAGAAGATAATCTCCTAAAATGTGGAACATTTCAATTCCAGCTTTTCAGTGGAGACATCAGTGGATTCAAGAAGATTCAAAAGTTGGATGAGTAACCATAGTTGATAATGCTGACACAAATGTTAGCAATAACAAACTGAGGTGAAATGAAGAAAACAATATTGAAGTATCTGAGGTAGTGGAAGTATGTTCTAGTCTGACTGGGATACAGTAATAAAAGTTGAGAGGCTAATAAGATCAAGAGACAGTACCTTCAGATAAAGAGAGTAAGAAGGAATTGATTCAGGAAACATACTTCACTGTGTGACAAGTAAATTAAGGAGAAGCATGAACAAAAGCAGGTGAAAAAAATAGTTCAGGATGAAGAAAAATGCTTTCATGGGCAATAACATGGGAATTCCACAGATAGAGAATTCCTTAGTAAGATCAATGTGGAGATTTAATAAATAGGTATGAGGTTCTGGAAGAGGAACAAAATTGCATAAAAATGACTCTCTCTCATCCAGCCACATTCTTTCTGTTTCTAAAAAGCAATGTAGTTTCAGAAACTTTCTTACTCAAAACTCCACATTTATACAATGTCACTTCTAAAAAGACAGAGGGACACCAACCTAAACTGAAATATCCCTATCTCCGCACTTATCACTTTCTTCTCTGGCACGAGGGATGTTTTAATTTGTAAAAAGGACTGCAGAAATACAACAAAAATATAGACATAAATTATGTCACAACAGAATTTTATATCTGTTTAATTATATTCTGATCATTAATGCATTATCTGCCTTAATAATTTCATTCAGATAAAAAATGATATGATAGTTTAAAGCTGGTTCAATCACAATTTTATAAGCTTATCCAATCAAGAGCGAAAATAGAAGACTATTAAAAATAGCTAAAAAGGTAACACATGGCATAGTGTTTAACATTTCTGTAACGGTTGGTAAGGCTTATATCCAAATTTGATTCAGAATTCTTAATGGCATTGAAACAGTTCTTTTTTCAGTCATGGTATTCGTTGGTGCTATGAGTCTGAAAGAGACTGGCTATGGGTACCACTTCTTGTCTTCAGCTGTGATTGTGCAATATCAGCAAGCGCACTTTGTATTTTTTCCAGAAGCATGTCCCCTCGATAAACAACATCCTCTAGACATGTAGCAGCTTCATGGTTTTCTTCTTCTAGCTTATATAAGCTAGCAGCCTTTATAAGACAAAAATTTAAAAATCTTTAGAGTTAAGAAGAAAAAAAGATGCAGCAGATCTATCTATTTTTAAATCTGTATGATTTTGCAAACATCATATTTTCCAGTAGCATAGTTTCTAAAAATCAGATAACTTTTAAGCATTTTCCCTGTATCATTATTAAGACGAATAGATTTTTTAATTGTTTTTTATTTTAAAGAGATTTTTCAATTAGAGAACTCTCTCTATATCTGTAATTCCCTTCCAACTACTTTTTAATTTTTATTTTTTTAGTAAAATCTCACTATATTGCCCAGGCTGGTCTTGAACTTCTGGCCTCAAATGATCCTCAAGCCTCTGCCTCCCAAAGCACTGGAAAAGTAGGGTTACTTCTAACTGGAAATTGAGTATTAAAACAAAAAAGTCCTACGATTTAAATGTTTGTAGCCCCTCCAACTTTCAAAAGTTAAAACCGAATCCCCAGTGTGATAGTATTAAGAGGTGGGGCCATTAAGAGGCAAGTAAGTAATGAAGGTAGAGCTCTCACAGATGAGATTAGGGCCCTTAAGGCAAGTAAGTAATGAAGGACCTCAAGGTTAAAGAGCAAGAGGCCTTGCTTCCTTGTCCTCTTGCCTTCTGCCATGTGAGGAAGTAGCAAGAAGGCTCTCAACAGATGCTGATACCTTGATCCTAGACTTCCCAGCTTCCAAAACTGTGAGAAAACAAATTCTGCTCCTAATAAATTACCGTCTCACGTATTTTGTTATAGCAGGACAAATGGACAACGACAAAAAGTAGTAAATTTATCAACTTTAATTCAAAATTCTCTATCATTGGTAAAATTCTCAAAGGAATAGGGGCTTTTACCTGTAAAGCTGCTGTAGATTCTTCACTTGGTAAGGAATCTATCAAAACATCAATGTCTTTTGCTGTTCGTGCAATCAGTGCTGCAAATAGCTGGGCATACTCTAGAGAAAGATATTGTTACATTAAGATATTAGGAAACTCAAGTTTTCAGAAACAAATTAAATTTTAAGATAATGAAAATAGGCCAGGCTCGGTGGCTCAGCCTGTAATCCCAGCACTTTGGGAGGCCAAGACGAGTAGATTGCCTGAGCCTGCGGGTTTGAGACCAGCCTGGGCAACTTGGTGAGACCTCATCTCTACAATACATCCAAAATTAGCCAGGCATGGTATCGTGCGCCTGTAGTTCCGGCTACTAGGAAGGCTGAGGCGGAAGGATCGCCGCAGCCCAGCAGGTCGACGCTGGGGTAGCCATGAGTGTGCCATTGCACTCCAGCCTAGGTGACGGCATGAGACTCCAACTCAAAAAAAAAAAAAAAAAAAGAAAATAGAAAACTTAAATTCAGCTAACTTCATACAAATTCTCCTCTGAATTTCTCAAGAAATTTAATGTGAAAGGATTACAAGACAACTAAGAGCCAAACTGAGCGAAGTCAGGAAAACTTACTTACCTTCTGTAGGGTTAGCTGGCTGGTCTTTGTTCATTGCTGTCTGAATATTATTAAAAGAGGCAGGAGGACCACATTGCTGCAACACTCCAATGGCATTACAAAACTGATCTGCAAGCTTGGGTCAAGAAAACAAGTCAAGGTTAGAAAGAATTCATCAATGTTAATGACTTTATTGTTCATGGCAACAAGTTTCTGTAACCATGATTTCTGAGAGAATAAAACAGAAAGGAGCAATTTTATATAAAATAAGCCACAAATAAGCACTATTTGGGTAGTGGTGGGAAAGAGCAAATCTGACTGGCAAATACCTAAGTATGGCCTCAAGGTTAATAAAAAAATATATGACTTGCGCATAAGGTAAATGATCCCTTTTCTGAGACAGAAGTAGTTACAAGTGTAAAGAAATAGTAGGGAAATGCTAGAAAAGCTGCCTTAAGTAATCAGAAATTTATTTCTCCAAGTCAATCTGTAAATTCCTGGTGCTCTAAAAGTATTCTTTAAACAGTTTTGAAGACTGAGAATACCCATTCCTTACCATCTCCAAACTAAATACCCTTATCCTCCCCCACCAACTTATCTCACCTAGTCTTAACCTCTCAAACCCCAATTCCTATTTCCAGTGAATAAGAATTTCAATGACAGACTGCAAACTTAGCTGTTTGTTCTAGTCAATATCTCATTTGTACTGAGAGTTTCCTAGTCAACCAGTCCAACTTCAGATTCTTCCATTTTTAAATCTTGCCAATATTATGAATCTTACCCTTTCCTTCTATCATTATTGCTGCTGCCTTCATTCAACCAATTATCTCATACTAGAATTATTATAATAGCCTCCTAATCATTTTCTAGTTCACCATGCTATTTTATCCCACACAATTTTTTTAAAAAGAAAGGTAGATTTATTAAAGAAAAGATACATTGTGAAGGGCACAATGGGCAGGACAACAGCAAGAGGGTCTGGTGTCTGCTTGCCTGCTCAAAAAATTTGAGCTCACTCCACCATGGTCTTCAAGATAAACCCCCAATTCAGGCTGTTTCAAAGCTTTCAATAATCAAAGTCAACTCTACTTATTTACTTTCCACTACTCCATCATATTTACCTGACCAGTCATGAATTCACTTATGATTAAATGGTTCATGTTATGCTAATTGTAAGTGTAGGCTATACAAACCTAGATCCTAATCCTGGTTCTATTAACCTGAGTAGCTAAACTGGGAACATTCTCATATTATAGCTTTGTTAGGAGAAATAGAGGACAAACACACACAGACAAATATTCAACTCAGTGGCTAACTGTTCCATTCTTCAGCTTTCAAGATCTATTTAATTCACCAAACATTTATCAGAAATCAACTCCATGATAAGCACTGTTTATATATAAACATCATAGCAATATGAGTGAATGTGACATAGTTTCCACATCAAAGTTTCTATCAGAGGATAGAACAAATGTTAATAGTTATACAAATAATTAATTATGATTAGGATGAATGCTAAGAAGATTCTCTGTGTTTTGGGTCACATTACTCTATAATAGATTCCAATTTACTTACAGTTGACAACACTCCATAATAACTTCCTAGACACACACTGGTTTTGCATCATTTAAATGTCTCTAGAGTATATGACATCTTTCTAATCTCCTTAAGAAATATCTCTTTGTAAACATGATAGTGCTTATATACACCATAGGCACTCATATTAGTTAACCTAAAAGCTTCTCTCCAAAATCCAATTATCAGTATGCCTAACCTGTAGTTAAGGCCACATTCACTCTCTCCTTACTATCCTTGTAGTTACAAGACATGTATGAATATGCAAAATTTTCTGTAAAATAACATTTTTATCCGGCAGCATCATTATAATTTGACTTTGTAAAATTTGTACAATTTGACTTTGTACAACTTGACTTTGTACTCTCAGAGGAGTACCTCCCCGAGGGAGGTTGGCTGGCAGCCCAGTCAGGTCCCTGCAAGGCAGAATTTATCTTGGTAAATTCATGTTAGTTTAGGGCTAGTTTTCTCAGCCTCAAAAGCTCCTATGTTATTCTCATAAAGTAGATCAGTTTTTTACAAGTAGTCACACTCTTCAAATATACAAAGACTGAGATGAACAAGAATGTCAAGTTATCAGCTTCCAGTAAAGGGGAAAAAAAAACCTGCAAGGAGACCAAGTACTTAGGTCTTCAAGTCAGCATTTTCTCTTTACAGGCATCTCACCTGGGACATCACATTACAATCAGAATGACAATGAGAAACATAACTACCAATGGAAAACTAACTCTTGACGTAGTAAGTACAGCAACTGCGCTGCACAACTGCATCTTGATCAATGGACACATAAATGATAGCAGTCCCGTAAGATTATAATGGAGCTGAAAAACTCCTGTCATCTAGTGATGTAGCCATCCCTTGCAGCAAAATGCATTGCTCATGTTTGTAGTGAAGCTGGTGTAAATAAACCTACTGCACTGCCAGTCACATAAAAGTATACAGCACTGTACAGTGTTTATGACCTCTGCGTGCATAGTAATGTCCTAGGTCTTCACATTCATTCATTCACTAACTCACTCACTCACTCACTCAGAGCAAGGTCCAGTCCTGAAAGTTGCATTCATGGTAAGTGCCCTCATAAGTGCCATTTTAAATCTTTTATACAGTATTTTTTACTGTGCCTTTTCCAGGTTTAGATATGTTCACATACACAGATACCACTGTGTTACAATACAGCATTCAGCACAGTCACACGGTGCAGTTTTACAGCCCAGGAGCAATGGGCTTTAAACACGCCGCCTACGTGTGCAGTAAGCTACACTCCATCTAGGTTTGTGTAAGCACGCCCCAAGACGTCGTACAACAAGATCGCTAAAACACACATTTCTCGGAACACATGCCCTTCGTTAAGGGACCAGGGCTGTCTAGGAATTCTTTGGCTTGTATTCACGTTCCATGCAGACATAGTACGGAGGAAAAACAACCAGAAGGAACAAAGGGTAGCTACTTACAAGACCTGACCGTCAACAGAAGATGCTTTGGAAGAAATTAAAGAAGACTTTAAAATAAATGGGAAGACATAGGAGGATAAGGAGATTCACTCATAAACAGTTCTCCAAACAGATGTATACTGAGGGGTGGCCAGGAGATGGAACGAGACCCTCGGCCCACAGGAACAAACTGACATGCAATACAACTTCTCCTCTCACCATCGCGCCAACCTTGAAAGCGATGGCGAAAGCCTGCGCTCGGCTAACACGTAATGACAAAAATCCAATCTACCAGAGCAGGAGATCCCCTGGGCGGATTAAAATTGACAAGGAAATATAAAGTTCCTGCCTCTCCCCCAACCCCCAAGAGAGGAGGTCCCCGAGCGCCGCTAACAAGAAAACTATTGTCGAAGAACACGACAGGACGGTGCAGACTAAATCTTGGTGGCTGGGGAAGAGAGATCGTTCACAAAGCGAAAAAGGCTGTTCCCTCCCGCAGCTCTCCGCACCGTTCGGAGCGGCCTCAAACCGCCCCGTTCGCGGTGGCGCTTCCCGCCGCCCCGGGGTGGGGCTTTTTGCTGAAGTGCTGTCCCTGTCCGCTCCCCACTTTCGAGTTTTGCCTCCTGGGCCCCTTTCCTCCCTTGTTGTACCTCACGAAAGAGAAAGGCAGAAACCAATCGAGTGAAATTCCTCACCGAGTTCACGGCGTCTTGCAGCTGCGTGAGACGGTCCGCCATGTTCCTCCCGCACGCAAAGGGACGCTAAAACAGCTGCTCTTGCGCGATTGGGCAGTGCCAGTGCGCGTCACGACCAATCACAGGGCTGCGTTTCTGGAAGGGGTGGGGCCGGAGAGAACTCTCCGCCCGACCGGGAGTGGGTGGGACTTTTCTGAGGCTTTTCCCTACCTCCCTCCGTCTCCCCCCTCCCACCTTCCCTCCCTGGCTGGTGCTCGGTGACCTGATCACCGCTCACTGCATGCTGCCTCGACCCCCTGGGCTCAAGCGATCCTCTTGCCTCAGCCTCCACAGTGGCTGGGGCTACAGGTGCGCGCCACCGCGAAGGGCTAATTTATAAAATCTTTCCTAGAGAGGGGGATGTTGCTCAGACTGGTCTCGAATTACTGGCCTCAAGAGATCCTCCCGCCTTAGCCTCTCTAAGTGTTTAGATTTTAGGCGTGAGCCACTCTCCTGGGTCAGTACTTTGGTTTTTACATCTGTAGTTGTAACTGAGCCTACAGATTTTATAACCCTATAGTTATAAAAATCATAAGGAGTTTGTTTTACTGATTGTCCTTTCTCTTTGTCCCTTTCTTCCTCCATGCATGATTGCTCTCATGCAGACATTCTGACAGAGGGTAGTCACTAATAATTGATTAGCTACATATCCTCACCCCTGAGGGCCAGCAAGATTAATGAATTTATTTTTCTTTGGAGGAACATTGAGCCTTTGGTTATGAAGACCTCCCTGATGATAAAGAAGTTTGATTGGTTGAGGAATGCGAGCAGCTTTGATCATGAGAAATCTCACCTCCTGCATACCTCGTAAAAGCCCCCAGTTATGCTCAAAGGCAGGTTTCCCACCCTCACACTTTGGTCAAATTGAATAAACCTTTCTTTTCTCTTAAACACTGATGTGTCAGTGTTTGGCTTGGATATTTGAACCTAACTTTTGAGATTGTACAACATAGTAACTCCCATTGTTTTTTCAGATGAAATTATTTCACTATTTATTTTATTTATTTATTTTTTGAGTCGGAGTCGCACTCTGTCTCCCAGCTGGAGTGCAATGGCACGTTCATGGCCAGCTGCAGTCTCCACGGCTGGATTCAGGTGATCCTTCCACCTCAGCCTTCCGAGTAGCTGGAACTACAGACGTGCACCACTGCACCTGGCTAATTTTTTGACTTATTGTAGAGACAAGGTCTCCTAAAGCGCCCAGGCTGGTCTCCAATCCCTCGGCTCAGGCATTCCTCTTGCGTCCATCTCCCAAAGTGCTGGGATTACAGATGTGAGCCACTGTGCCCGAACTTTAACAATTTTTAAACTTTGTTAATCAGTCACAATTTATTAAATAAATATCTAAAATATTTATCTTGCTGGGCTGAAATACTATACGTAGTCATTTGCTATACTGGATTCCTTGAAATTCCCTCAACACTCTGCTGTTTCACACTTCTATGTACATCAAATAAAACACACACGATTCTCTATTATATGGAAATTACTGTGCTAGAAAATTCATTCATTTGGTCCATAAATAAGCATTCAGTGGCTTCTATGTGCCAGGCTAAATGCTGGGTGCTAGTACTGGAAATATGGAGACAGAATGTTTCCTGCCTGCAAGTAGCTCATGGTCTTAGCGAGTGAATTCGAGTCATCCATGAATGATTATAGCTCAGTATGCTAAGTGCTATCATAGAAATATACAGAACAATTGTGGTAAAGATTGGGAGCAATTAACTTTCAGGAGTCAAGAAAGACTTATAAAGAAGGGGATGTTTAAAATTAGGTTTTCTGTATGCAATGCCCACGTTTCCATCCATACCTCCACTTTGTTCCCTTGGTGATCAGTCCTCAAATCTTGTTTTATTTTTAAAAATTATATTTTACTCACCACTATATTAAAGGAGAAAACCTTATTTTATTTATCTTCTTGAGTTGGAGTCTCACCCTGTCGCCCAGGCTGGAGTGCAGTGGCACACTCATGGCCACCCCAGCATCAACCTGCTGGGCTCTGGCACTCCTTTTGACTCAGCCTTCCAAGTAGCTGGAACTACAGGTGAGTGGTACCACACCCACGTCCAATAAACAAAAAATAATTTTTTAATTTATTGTAGACACGAGGTCTCGCTAAGTTGTCTGGGCTGGTCTGAACCCGTGGACTCAGGCAGTCCCCTCACCTTGGCCTCCCAAAGTGCTGGGATTACTGGCTGAGCCACTAAGCCTGGCCAGAAAACCTTATTTTAAACATCCCCTTCTTTATAACAGTATTTC
>CAUYQG010079527.1:0-11581 GCA_963574415.1 Tarsius wallacei
AAAAACAAACAAACAAACAAACAAAAAACCAAAAAATAAAAAATAAAACTTCATTAAGCTGGGCACAGTGACTCACACCTATAATCCCAGCACTTTGGGAGGCAAACGCAAGAGAATTGCCCGGGTCCACGGGTTTGAGACCAGCCTGGGCAACATGGTGAGACCTTGTCTCTACAATAAATTTTTTTTAAAAAATTAGCTGGGTGTGGTGGCGTGCACCTGTAGTTCCAGCTACTTGGAAGGCTGAGGTGAAAGGATTGCCTGAGCCCAGCAGGTCGAAGCTGCAGTGGCTTTGAGTGTGCCACTGTACTCCAGTCTGGATGAGAGAGTGAGACTCCAACTCAAAAAAAAAAGAAAGAAAGAAAGAGAAGAAAAGAAACACAAATTATTTTCATTTAAATAGGAAAAAAAGGAACGCCCTCTACTGTCACTAATAGTCAGCAGTGATGGAGGCAGTGTTACAGATAATGCAGTAAGATATGGGAAATAAATATTCAGTCTAAATATAGGGAAAACCCTTTTTGATATCATTTAAAATTTTTGCTTATAAGTGTGCTCAGATGCTTCAAAAGGTGCGATCTGAAGACAGACCACATTAGGGTCAAGTCTTACTACCACAGGCTGTCCCAGAAAGACAGGCTATAAGACTTTCTCTGTTTCTGGGGATAGCTGGCCATGATCAGAAGTAGACGGGCCAAGTGTGCAGGGCCTGTGTGACCAAGACATGCCTTTAAAAATAGGAAGTGGACGGCTGGGCTCAGTGACTCAGCCTGTAATCCCAGCGCTTTGGGAGGGCGAGGTGAGTGGATTGCCTGAGCCCGTATGTTCAAGACCCACCTGGGCAACTTGGCGAGATCTCATCTCTACAATAAATCAAAAATTAGCAAGGCGTGGTAGCGCACGCCTGTAGTTCCAGCTACTTGGAAGGCTAAGACGGAAGGATCGCCAGAGCCCAGCAGGTCGAGGCTGCGGTGGCCGGGAGTGGCCACTGCACTCCAGTCTGGGTGATAGAGTGAGACTCCAACTCAAAAAAAAAAAAAAAATTAGGAAATGGAAATCAAGTGCCATGTTTACTTATCAAGTGTAGTTCTGGCCTGCAAACTCAAACTGCTGTAGTTGATGTGAACTGCTTCATGCAACTAATTTTGGGAGCAGACTGACAACCAGTGAAAGCTTTATTATAAAATAACATTTGTTTTAAGCACTAAAAACAGATTTTATCTAGGAAAACTGTAATTGAGGAAAAGAGACCATCGTATAGAACTGAGCACAACTCTGTATACAGGATGGACAAGTGGGAATTTATAGCCAAGGAGCAGGATGGGGGATAGGAGGTGGAACTTTTTTTTTTTTGAGTCGGAGTCTCACGCTCACAGTCACCACAGCCTCAACCTGCTGGGCTTGGGTGATCCTTCCGCCTCAGCCTTTCCAGTAGTTGGAACTACAGGTGCATGCCACCATGCCCAACTATTTGTTTTTATTTATTGTAGAAACAATATCTCACCATGTTGCCCAGGCCAGTCTGAAGCTGAGGCAATCTTCTCACCTCCGCCTCCCAAAGTGCTGGGATCACAGGCGTGAGCCACCGTGCCCAGAAGGAGATAGAAAATTACTAAGAGGAGACATCAAGGGTTAGGGGGAATTCTGGCTAAACTGACCTAGCAGGATTCTCGCTGAAAACAGGCCAGGTGATCAGACGTTACCTGGGGGACGGTGAAGAACGAGGGACCTAGTTAGATATGGAGTGCGATCAGATATAGAAGATGGAGAATTTTGGCTAAGTCAAAAGTAGGATTCCTACTAAAATTGAACAATACAGACAAACATGAATGGCCAAAAGTCAGGCTTAGTTGAAAAAGAGTTCAGGGGAGCCTGAGTAGAGTTTGGTCAAGTAGACAGTCTTTATTATAGGGTATACTCTGCTGTTCCAGTTCGAGTCTTTCAGATAAGTGATATTTATTAATAGAGCTCCAGGTCCCAAAATGGGGTTTCCAGGGTACCCATAACAGAACACAGGACAACCTAATAGTTCTGCATCTTAGTCGCAAACCCATTTAATCCAATATTTTTTCAAATTCATTTACTTAAGAAATTAGATCATTCATTACAATTAATTTGGCAAGGAAAGACAGCCAGCTGCTCAAGTGAGATTCCAAATTTTCTAACAAATTGAATAAACACTAATTTGTTTGTTGATATGATTATGGAATTAACAAAATGGCCTGTTTCTCAGCATGAAAAATTAAGATCCAAATGATTTCATTACAGCTTATTTCTGTGACAAGTTAAATGAAAAGGAGTATCTATTCTTCACAAATTTTAAAAATAAAGACCACTTGAGTCCAGGCATGGTGGTTCATGCCTGTAATCCTAGCAATCTGGAAGGTCGAGGCAAGATGATTGCTTGAGCCAAGGAGTTTGAGACCAGCCTGGGCAACATATCAAGACCGTGTCTCTATAAAAAATCAAAAATTAGCTGGGCATAGTGGCATGTACCTGTAGTCCCAGCTACTTTGAAGGCTGAGGCAGGAAGATCACCTGAGCCCAAAAGGTCGAGGTTGTAGTGACCCGTGATACTGCCCTCCAGCATGGATGACTGAGTGAGACCTCAACTCAAAAAAAAAAAGCCAGGAGTGGTGTTGTGCGTCTGTAGTTCCAGCTACTTGGAAGGCTGAGGTGGAAGGATTGCCTAAGCCCAGCAGGTCAAGGCTGCAGTGACCGTGAGTGTGCCACTGTATTCCAGCCTGGGCAACAAGAGTGAGACTACAACTGAAAAAAAAAAAGAAAAGAAAAGAAAAAAGAAACCACTTGAACATGCTTATTTATTTGCTTATTTTTTTAAATTTACTTATTTAGTTTTTTGAATCAGAGATCTAGGCTGGGTAGTGGCACAATCACGGCTCACCACAGCCTCAACCCCCTGGCCTCAGGCAATCCTCCTGCTCAGCCTCCCCGGTAGCTGGGACTACAGGCACGTGCCACCACATCCAGCTAATTTTTTGATTTTTTTGTAGAGATAAGGTCTCACTATGTTGCCCAGACTGCTCTTGAACTCCTGGGCTCAAGTGATCCTCCCACCCTGGCCTCCTAAAGTGCTGGGATTATAGGTGTGAGCCACCACACTCAAGCTACTCATTGTACTTTAAATAGCACTCATCCTTCTGAGACCTCTGTTCTCAAAGTGCCTTCTCCACGTTGTAGGAATCTTATTTTTAACAGGATAAATTTTCACGAAGATCTCATAATGTATACCTCTATTAACATTTTTACTGGCTGAGCGTGGTGGCTCATACCTGTAATCCCAGCACTTTGGGAGGCCAAGGCGGGAGCGTTGCTTGAACCCAGGCGTTCAAGACCAGCCTGGACAACATAGCAAGACCTCATTTCAATAAAAAATATAAATAAATAAAAATAAATTTAAAAACATTTGTACTATTTGCAATAGCATTTCAAGATTCTAGAAAAATGCTAAATAAGCCACTTGCTGTCTTCTCACCATTTAAGTTTAAAGGAGATTGATTTGCATGATACCTTTTCCTCAGAAGAATACCTTGTGTGCAGCTGGGGAAGAGGAATGTTTATTTCCATACTGTTCTCGTTTCCATAAAGAGAAGGAACAGTGTGGAAGAGTATGTCAAACCTCTCTTCAAAGCCTGAAACTCCCTGCTTTCCCTGAGACAGAGCCAGTTACCCATTTGGAGTTCAAAGGGGATGGGTATATGGGCCCACTGTTGGCTCTTTCTCAGTCTTCCTGAAGACTGCACATCTCCTTTTCTCGCTACTGAGCCATGAGCAGCGAGCTTGACAGCGGTGGTCCCAGGGACAGGCTCCGGGCTGCCGCCAGGGAGCCCAAAGCGCTGCGCAATGCAGGGGCCAGGCCTGGAGGCGAGCCAAGACTCCCCATCTGGCTGGAGAGATGGGCATGTTCGCCTTTCATCAGGGGGATGGGTTAGAAAGCTCCAGATTGAAGTGGGACAGGAATATAGGAAGATCTACTCCAACTCAGCAAACTAGAGGCCATATATTTGGGATAGTTATTTGCTAGTGTTCTTTAAGCCTCATATGACTCCTATGTCATTTTTTTTTTTCAAATTGATTTGAAGGAGAGAAGAGGTATACTCCAGTTGGCATATCCCGCCCCCACCCAATCACTAATCATCCGCTTCCCAGCCTTGAAGACTGTGGATTAAAAGACTACTGGAAATTATTTCTCTGCATTTTGCCTTAAATAACACAGGCCAAGATGGGGGGGGGTGGAATGATAACTATTGAAATTCTGAGCAAGCATCTAAATTCAACACTAGATGTCACCATCCTGATATTTTGAATTATATGTATAACCATTTTTTCTAATCTATTTTATGTTCTTTCTAAAAAGTGAGGATAACAAATGCCAAACATTCGACCCTGTTATCATTAGTCAGAGGACTTTAAAAAAAATCCTCCTCCTTGCCACTTGTCTAATCTATGAGAATAAGAAGGCAGAATTACTGCCGTCGGATCACATTATGATCCAGGATGACAGTTCTCCATCCTGATTGCACATTAAAATCACCTGGAAAGTCTTTTTAAAACTGTCATGCCTGAGTCCCTCCCAAAAGTTCTCATTTATTTTTATTTTTTTTAAAGCAGGATTTATTGAAAGGACAGAAAAGCTCCCACAGTGGGAGGGGACCCAACGGGGATGCCCAAAAGTTCTCATTTAAATGGTAGAAGGTAGAGTCTGAACAGCAGTATTTGTTTAAAGTTCACCAGGTGGTTCTGGTGTGAAGTAAAGGTTGAGACCCTGGAAATTGGTGATAAATGGCCCCTAAACTCAAGAATACACCAGATCACCCGTGAGGCCCTCCCCAGATTTACTGTAAGACTGAAAAACCAAACACTGTTTTCCCTTCTTCCACACTCACACAATACACTAAACCTGTGACCAGTTGTGTGGGTTTTTTCCTACATTGACTAATCACCTGACATCAGCTGAGTGTCCTACAATTCAATTCTGACATTAACTAGAGTTTGTGTAGACCTCACAGGTTAAGAGTTCCATCCCACAAAACTGTCCCCCACTTCAGATGCCAGTTGCAAGTCATAGGTCCCCAGGTTACCCACAACTTCCTTCCTATTTGGCTATAGTTTAAAGGTTCCCACAACTCCCTTCTTGGGTTTAATAATGTGTCAGAGTCATCACAGAACCCAGGAAAATAGTTTACTTACTACTGCCAATTCATTATGAAGAATAATTTAAAAGATATAAATGAACTGCTAGAAGAAGAGAAGCATAGGACCCAGTCTGGAAGGGTCCCAAGTGCAGGAGCTTCTGTCCTCATGGAGTTTGGGCATGTCACACTTCCAGCATGTTAATAATGTATTCACCAACCAGAAGCTCCTCAAACCCCACAGTTCAGGGATTTTTATGTAGTCTTCAGCACGTAGGCATGACTGATCACCACTCAAATCTCCCACCACCCTTCCTTTCCTGAAGAATGGGGGTGGGGCTGATCCCAAACTTCTTTTTTTTTTTTTTTGAGTTGGAGCCTCACTCTGTTGCCCAGACTGGAGTACAGTGGCACGCTCCCGGCCACCGCAGCCTCGACCTGCTGGTCTCCGGCGATCCTTCCGTCTCAGCCTTCCAAGTAGCTGGAACTACAGGCGCACGCTACCACGCCCAGCTAATTTTTTGATTTACTGTAGAGATGAGGTCTCGTCAAGTTGCCCAGGCGGGTCTCGAACCCACGGGCTCAGGCAATCCACTCACTTCAGCCTCCCAAGGCGTGGGATTACAGGTTGAGCCACCGAGCCTGGCTGATCGCAAACTTCTAACCATGGCTTGGTCTTTCTGGTGACCAGCCCCCATCCGGGAGCCTAGTAAGAGTCACCTCAGAGCAAAAGAGGCACCTATCACCCAGGAAATTCCAAGGGATAAGGATCTCTGGGCCAGGTTAAAAACCAAATATTAGAATAAAAGTTGCAACTAACACCACTATAGCTCAGGAAATTACATGAGTTTTAGGAACTCTGGGCCAGGAACTGGGGGTAGAGAACCGAAACATACATTTTGTATGTCATACCTACTCCATCAAAATGTCTTGTATGAAACCCAGAAATCTGCACTTTTAAGTGATCTGACTGAGTCATGGGCCAGCATTTAGGAGTCACCTGACTGATGTCGGCTTTCCTCTGATACATGCTCCATGATCCTTCCAGACTTGCTGTTATCTTGTCTTCTGCTGGCACTCCAGCTTAAGCCCCAATGGCTTCATATCTAGATTATTCTAATGGCTCTATCTTTTCCCTCCTTCAATTCTTCTTGAACTCTGCCACAAGATTTGCTCCAAAAATGTGACTTTGCTGCAAATATTTTGGCAGAAATTACATTTTGCCACACCAAAAGAGCCTGTCAAAGCAAAAAGTCACTTTTAAAAAAACAGTTCAGGAGCCAGACATGGGGTCTCCAGTCTGTAGTCTCAGTTATTCCAGAGGCTGAGGCAGGAGGATCCCTTGAGCCCAGGAATTTGAGTCAAGCCTGGGCAACATAGCAAGATCTTGTCTCTAAACAAAAATAAAAATAAAAAAGTTGAATACTAAGTACAGAACTTGACTAAGTAAGACAGTTCTGGCCCTTGTCCATTTCTAACCTTCAGCATGTTGGGTTCAGTCTCATCCCAGCTCTGGCCCTTATTGTCCCCTGGGACCTAGACATCTGCCACCACTTCCTAATTCCATCAAGAGCCACCTCATTCCTCACCCCGCCCTTGACCCCCACCCCAGGGATACAAATCAGAAAAGGCATGAGGCTCAGGGATGGACTGAGGACTGATATTTTGCTGATTACTTGGTGACATAAACCCCTAAAATGTGCAATTCTTTTACCCTCTAGATTACACCAAAGTCCCCCCCACTCACCACCACTACACCCAAGGATCAAAGCACCATCAAAGCCATCATGGCTGAAGGAATAACTCCAGGGTCACCTCTGTCATCCTTTGGAGGGTGAAGCAAGCCTTGGTAGGGGGCATGTCTGGTCACAGAAGTAGGAAGGACCATTTACAAGGAAGAAGCAGTTTGTGGGACATGAGAATTCAAGCCAGCAATGACTCTGACCATTGTGCAGAAAGCCGTGTAGTGACAGCTCAGTTCAGCTCATGGCACGGACCTGGGCTCCTCACTGCAGGGAGCCCCAGGTTCCTGTGGGCCCCAGCCTCCAGTCCAGTGGAGCAGCCTCCAGTCTCCCAAGGCAGAGGCTCTACCAGCTCCAAATGCCCTGGCTGCCCGTGATCAGCCTCAGCTCCTGACAATTTACCTCTCAGACTCACCCCTCTTCCATGCAAACTCCCTTTAGGTCTCATTTCCCTTGGGTAGTGGCCTCTCTGAATCTTCCTTGCATGTTTCCTTTACATATGTAACTTTCCACATTTGCATGATTCCTGTATTCCTCTCTCTCCTATTCCCCTTGCATTGAATACTCTACAGAGCCATCTTCCCTATGAATGCTTCCCTGATCCGTATTCTCACCCAAATGTCTTTACTGCTTTACTTCCTTGAGGCAGCGTAATCTGTGTAAGAATAAGACAGATGTAATCTAGTAGTCTTTCTTATGCTAATCAGGGTTGTGTGATTGAAGCACATTTTATCAATCTAACATAATAGGAAGAGTCATCACCTGCTGACACAACACAAATTCTGTCAGCGAGTGATTGAGAAGAGTGAACAGCCTGTTCTCTTATAATTGAAATGTGCTATAGAGTGTTTCATGCCATAGTACAATGTTGCAAATACAGCATAAGTTTTGTGAGCACAGGCAGTAAGAGAAGCATATTTTTATCCAACTACGTCAATGCTGTTTCCCAAGTAATTTTCAAGGGTTATAAACCTCCAAAATTATCAGCAAGATTGACTGCAGCATATTAGTCATTAAGAAATTTCTCCATTATAAATGAAGTTCATTATTAGACCCCACAATAATTGCTCTATGACATTCTATAATTAAGTGGTGCATGGGATGATAATACTGTCAGCATGTTAGATGTAAATTCTCACGCACACTACTATAATTTTCCACCATAACAACTTGAACTGACATGTAGTTGAAAACAGTGCAAGTTACTTGAAAAACATAATGATCCCTAAAGATGTTCAGGTCTTAATAAACTCTGAGAAAAAAAGGATGAAATGAAGCATCTTCCATTGCTGTTGCCTGGTACACAGCAGTCGCTTAATAATTCTGTATCATGTAATGAAATGAAGTCTCACGCTAGCTAGCCCTAACATCATTTCATTTTCCCCAGAATAGTAATATGAGCCTCCCCTCTTTCTGGCACTAAAACAAACTCTCAAAGGGCCAGCAGGTTACCTAATTTTTTTCTAGTTAATTCCCCTCTTTCAACGTTGAGTGATCAGAGGTAAATTTTCTTTCTAGTTCTGCCTGGAATTATAAAACTGAATCCCAGATGGAATTTCTCTGGTCTCCCTGAACTTATACATGAGAATAATCCTTTCCCAGAATGCTGGGCAAGTCAGAGGACATTGAGATTAACATCTCCTAAGAATCTGTCTTTCAGCTACCAGCCCTGCTTTTCTCATCAACGTGGCTGACCAATCAGCTACCCGCTCACCTTTGTCCACGGGCTCATCACTAACCCACCCATCCAGGGGTGAGAAGCTCCTGTGAATACTTGCCTGCCCACCCCCAAAAGAAGTTTTAAACACCCCTAGTCTCAAGCATTCACAGCTGTTCTCTCTCTCTCTCTCTCTCTCTCTCTCTCTTTCTCTCTCCCTTCCTCCCTCCCTCCCTCCCCAAGGCTGGAGTGTAGTGGCACACTCACAGCCACCACAGCCTTGACCTGCTGTGCTTACGTGATCTTTTCACCTCAGCCTTCCAAGTAGCTGGAACTATAGGCACGTACCACCACACCCAGCTTATTTTTTTAATTTATTGTAGAAATGAGGTCTTGCCAACTTGCCCTGGCTGGTCTTGAACCCATGGGCTCAGATAATCCTCTTACCTTGGCCTCCCAAAGGTGGCCGCACTTTCCTTAAGCATACAGCCACCTCTCCAATCTCGGAGAATTGGATCCATCCTTTTTTTCTCTGATCTACTTTCTGAATAAACTTTCTTTTGTAACCCAATTTCTGTATAATTCTCTGCCATTCCCGTAGCACCGCCTCACTGACCTAACAATAACTTTAGGCAAGTTTTCTGGTTTTCTTTTCTTTTTTAAGTCGGAATCTCACTCTGTCATCCAAGCTGGAGTACGGTGGCACAATCACAGCCACCACAGCCTCGACCTGCCGGGCTCAGGTGATCCTTCCACCTCAGTCTTCCAAGTAGCTGGAACTACAGACACATGCCACCATGCCCGGCTAATTTTTTTTATTTATTGTAGAGATGAGGTCTTGCCTTGTTGCCCAAGCTGGTCTAGAACCTGTGGGTTCAGGCAATCCTCTTGCCTTGGCCTCCCAAAGTGCTGGGGATTACAGGTGTGGAATTAAGTGCCCATATAAAACTAAATTCTTAAAAATACAGACCCATGGGAGCCCCAAGTTCTTCTGGGCACAAGCTCTGAGAAATCAGGGATCAGAATTCCTGCTCTGATTCCTAAGATTACACAGCTGTTATAAAATAAAAAATGTGCGCAGAAGTGATGAAATCATTAGTGGGGTGATGGTGGGAGGGGTACATGTGGCAAAGAGGAAGGTGACCCCGGGCAGCAGGAGAGCCCAGGTCACCTCTGGCAGGTTTCCAAAACTTCAGTGAGAACTAGGAGACCAAGGAAAGTTATTGCACAGAAATTCAATTTAAGCTGCTTCACAATTTTGCTTAGAGCCAGCTATAATCTTATCATGTTTATTCGAAACTCCAAGGTGGGAGGATTGCTCGAAGCTAGGAGTCTGAGACCAGCCCGGGCTACAAAGTGAGACTCTGTGTCTACAAAAAAAAAATTATAAATTAAAATAAAAAGAAGCTAAACACGTCTGTGCCTATTATAAAAAGATAAAAGATAGCAAGTGCTTGAGAGGATGTAGAGAAGAGGAAACCCTTGCACACTGTTGGTGGGAATGTAACTTGGTACGGCCATTAATGGAAAACAGTATGGAGATTCTTCAAAATATTAAAAATAGAACTACCATGTGATCCAGCAACTCCATCTCTGGGTGTATATCCAAAGTGAATGAAATCAGTGTTTATTTTAGCACTATTCACAATAGCCAAGTTATGGAATAAACCTAAGCATCAACAGATGAATGAATTTTTTAAAATGTGGTATATATACACAATGGAATACTATAAGGCTTCAAAAATGAAGGAAATTCTGTCATTTGAAACAACATGGCTAGGCCCAGTGCCTCATGCCTATAATCCCTGCACTTTAAGAGGCGGAGGCAAGAGAATTGCCTAAGCCCAGGGATCCGAGACCAGCCTAAGCAACTTGGTGAGACCCCGTCTCTACAATAAATCAAAAAATTAACTGGGCAGGGTGGCATGCATCTGTAGTTCCAGCTACTTGGAAGGCTGAGGCAGAAAGATCGCCTGAGCCCAGCAGGTCGAGGCTGTGGTAGCAGTGAATGTGCCATTGCACTCCAGACTGGGTGAGAGAGTGACTCTGACTCAAAAAAAAGAAACAACACAGATGAGCCTGGAGGACATAATGTTAAGTGAAATAGGCCGGGCACAGAAAGAAAAATACTCCATAATCTCACTTACATGTGTAATGTAAGGTTGAACTCAGAGAGTAGAATGGTGGTTACTGAGGCTGATGGTGAGGGGATTGGGAAAATGTTGGTTAAAGGAAATAAAATTTCATTTAGGAGGATTAAGCTCAGATCTATTGAGCAACATGGTGGTTATACAGTTGACCCTTGAACAACTTGGGGGTTAAGGCACCAACCCACCGCAGTCAAAAATCCAGGGATAACTTTTTTTTTTTTTGAGTTGGAGTCTGTCTCCCAGACTGGAGTACAGTAGCCACTCCCGGCCACCGCAGCCTCAACCTGCTGGGCTTTGGCGATCCTTCCGCCTCAGCCTTCCAAGTAGCTGAAACTACAGGTGCACGCTACCACACCCGGCTAATTTATTTATTTATTTATTTATTGTAGAGATGAGGTCTCACCAAGTTGCCCAGGCGGGTCTCGAACCCGCGGGCTCAGGCAATCCATTCACCTCAGCCTCCCAAAGGCGCGGGATTACAGGCTGAGCCACCAAGCCTGGCTTACGGATAACTTTTGACTTCTCAAAAACTTATCTATTAATAACCTCCTGTGGCCGGGAGTCCTGCTCCTGCAGAGTCCAGGGGTTCCCAAAGGTGGAGACGGCGTCGGTGTTTGAGGGGAAAAAAAAGAGAAGGAGGGAAAGAGAGAGAGGGAGAGAAAGAGAGAGGCTGGACTCCCGTCTGGTGCAGAAGCCTTTATTGAGTGTTAACAGTGGGCTTTTATACCCAAATTTTGCATAGTCAGATTCACACACCCTTCACATGAATACAAGGCCAGGTGCGTGAGGGGCATCCCCCACCCACCAGCTGCTCTTTCAGGTATGAGGAAGAAAATCCCATAACAGATGTTAACCTTAATCCATGACTGCCTATAAACC
>CAUYQG010079530.1:0-29808 GCA_963574415.1 Tarsius wallacei
AATATTTTATAATTCTCCTTTGCCCTCTTTGGGTAAAGTGGAATTTTAAAAAATATATTTTCATGTATTTAAGTATGTATTTTTATACTTAAAAGATATGAGGAAGAAGCTAATCAATATTCTTTGAGAAACATTATGGAAAGAAAAAAAATCTAGTTGAATTTTCTCCTAATATGAAGAGTTGCCGGGCTCAGTGGCTCAACCTGTAATCCCGCGCCTTGGGAAGCTGAGGTGAGTGGATTGCCTGAGCCCGCGGGTTCAATGACCCGCCTGGGCAGGCAAAACCTCATCTCTACAATAAATCAAAAAAATTAGCCGGGCATGGTAGCGCGCGCCTGTAATTCTGGCTACTTGGAAGGCTGAGGCGGAAGGATCGCCGGAGCCCAGCAGGTCGAGGCTGCGGTGGCCGGGAGCGGCCACTGCACTCCAGTCTGGGCGACAGAGTGAGACTTCAACTCAAAAAAAAAAAAAAATATGAAGAGTTGTGTGTTGTCATTTTTGGCTTTGGGAAAAAGAAAACTCAGAAAAGATAATGCACACAAGAGCACAGTTTAAGAATGTCTAGATGACTTCAACGCTTGTTTTTTTTTTTTTTTTAAATCTTCCCTGTTGCCAGCAGTGGTGGAATATCTCATAACATTTTGCAGTTTGTGGAGCTATTTTGCAAGGAAGTTTCTGATATTCCAATGAACACAGAGTATGAATAGCTCCATCTTCTGCCTGATGAGATTTTCACACATGATCAGTAACTTAGAAATGTAATACATCTATTTCATGTAGTCAGTTTGGATTTTTTACCCTCACTTCCTGGCTCACTATACTTTCTGGGAAAATTCTTACCCTTGACAACTGAAGGCAATTTAACTCTCAACGGAAAAGGTCATGAAAAGAAGCTCATGGGCACCAACAAAAGAAGTCATCAAAATCAGCAAAGGGAAAGAAATTCATAAGTAGAGTCAAGAAATAAATATGTTAGTCTAGTATTTTCTTCTGTGTTAATTCTTCTCAACCACACTCCTTCTCTGTTATATCTCACACACCATCATGCATCCTGGGTGGTTGCTGTGGCACAGTCCATTTCTTCTGCTCAGAATGCCCATCTTCCTTGGCTGCCCCTTCTCGTTTACCTGGGTGACCCTTAATCATTTGTTTAGTCTTAGCTTTGGCTTAGCTTTGACTCTGCCCTGATGTCTCCTTCTGTGTGCCCTTAAATTTCTCTGCACATCTTTATCCCTACATTTGTCACATCGTGGAACAGTCAGATAAAAGGATAAAAGAAATAAATGACAAAATAAATCACATTGTGAACGAATAAAACCTATGATGATAAGGAATGTGTGTCCCAGTAACTGATTTTATTCCTCTGATGCTTTAACAGAAAAAAAAAAAAACTCTTAATGTGAGCTAGAATTCATCTTCATAAAAAGTAGATAGTTTGGTTCTAGTTATACATTTTATAACCATTTACTGCAGATATTGTTTTTCAAATGGAAGTGTTTCTGAATTTTTTCTTCCCTAAACCAACTCTCATGCCTTCAAGTTCTTTAACGCTCTTTCTTCTGACAAGAGATCACAATCCCTGAGTTCTTTTTTCTCTGCAACACACCAGCATGTAAGAAATTTTAGAAAAGAGGGTCATTATTGAGAATATGCAGTGACAAACTTCATAGCTGAAAACTGCATCTGTAATTACCAATCATGATACTGGAAAGACATTTTATCTCATTCAGCCATAAAATCAGAAAATTTTATTCTCATTCATAAAATCAGAAAAACACAGTGCACTCAACTGTTTTGTGTACAGATTAAATGAGATAACACGTGACTAACTTTGTGTAATTCCTGGCACGTGCACTTGCAGATGTCTTCCAGTTAGAAGTTGTTTAAGTGTGTGTGTGTGTGTGTGTGTATGTGTGTGCACGCGTGTCTGTGTATGTGAGAGGGTACTGGAAGAATTGCTTTCTGAATTAATGCATGAAATACTATAGAAATTTAGTGTATTTCTACAGCACATGAAGGCATGAACATGACATCCAAAATAAAGTTATTTGTAGTAAAACAAGCTCTGAAATGAGAACCAGGAAATGTGAACTTTAGTTTCTGTTCTGCTATCATCTGAGTAAAAGATTTGGGGGAAAGTGTGATTTTTAAAGCTCACATTTGGCCAGTCATGGTAGCTCAAGACTGCAGTCCCAGAACTTTGGGAGGCCGAGGTGAGAGGATTGCCTGAGCCCAGGGGTTCGAGACCAGACTGGACAACATGGTGAGACCTTGTCTCTACAATAAATCAAAAAATTAGCTGGGCATGGTGGCATATGCTTATAGTTCCGGCTACTTGGAAGGCTGAGGTGGAAGGATCACCTGATCCCAGTAGGTCAAGGCTATGGTGGCCATGAGCATGCCACTGCACTCCAGTCTGGGTGCCAGAGTGAGACTCCAACTCAGAAAAGAAATAAATAAATTAAAGCTCACATTTTCCATATTTTAATATGGAGGAATTAAGTCAAATTAATTCTGTTATTTCCCCTGACTCTATTAATTTCTATTCAACACAGCAAAACATTATTCTATGACAGAAGCAAACTAGTAAAACTCCAATGAAATCTCAAGACTGATTCGAAAACAAGACTAAAAGAATAAAGAAGACTGAATCAAATCTATATGGTTAAAAACATCAGAATTTGAAGGTTAGCTCTTTCTCCCTTTCCATAATAATTTATGAAAAATACTAATGTTGACTTAGAAAGACACTGACTGTAGACTACTATCCAGTGATGGGAAGACTTCTCAAATCACTCCAGACAACTGTTCTTTAAATCTCTAACAAGTTGGTGAAGTACAAACTGGCATCCTTCACGTTTAATTCAAGTCATATCCAATAGTGCCATCAGTATGAAGAGTATGAGGCATAAACACTGAAATTTAATTTAAGTAATAATTGGACACAAATTTGTTTCTAGGAATTGGAACATAATATTAAAATAAATCTCCAGTTTCCTCTCTAGTGATAGTAAAATGCTCCTATGATAAACACATGAAGGAAAGCTGTGTGTTTTGGATGAATGTTTATTCCACTCAATTCAGGAAGCACCCATTGAGCATCTACCATATCTACCATACATTCTGTACTGTACTGAACCAATAAATACAATTTGCACAAAAAAACATGGTCTTCCCATTGGAAGTAGAAGCATGTTTAGCTCCTCAATGTCTCTTCTTCCAGTCACTTTAATTTCTATGTCAGAGTTTGAATTCCCAATTAATTAAATGATCATAGGTTGGTCTTGAGAAGTAAAAAATCTTATATTTTAGGTTTTCTAAAAAAATCGTGGAAAGAAAAAAATGAACAAAATATAAAATCATGTAATGTATTCTTAACTGACTATATTTATGTAACACAATTCAAATGACACAGTGCTGCACTTTGAGAGAGGTTTTTAGTGTCTTGAACAAACTGATATTGGTAATGATTCTGCTAAATAATCATAATTATATTTAAAAATGACAGCATTTTAAATATTTTTATTTTTAACTTGAAGTATTTTACGTATACGTTTTACATTTTTTGTACTTGCTTCGCTAAACAAAACTGAAAAATAGAGCAGAAATGTTGCTTCTATAGGAACCAAGGTTCATCAAATCGATTAATTGCTAAAAGTCATCAATATAGCAGAAATAGGTTTCAACTATAATGCTTTTTTTTTTTTTTTTTTTTTCTGCCCTCCTATTGAAAGATTATTCTGCTTCAGATTGAGATCACTTTAACGTGATATTTAAGATGTGGCAAATTAAGGGGAAAAAATTTTGAACACACTTTCTTATTCCTCCTAACACTATTATATGATGACAGCCCCACCACCTATTAGCTATAGTTGGAACAGAAGCAGTCCAACTAAATAATTAAATGTACAAATACTAGAGCCAGACTGCTTGGATTCAATCCTAAATCTACTGCTCACTAAGTTTGTGCTCTCAGGCACATAGCTTAACCATTCAGTTCCTCAAATCTTCACCTGGGAAATGCTGATGATAATAGTACCTAGCTATAGGGTTGTTGCAAAGATTAAATGCGTTAATCCATGTAAAGGCCTTAGAGGATAAGTACGTAGTAAAATATTAAGTTTTTAAGAGTGGCTCTTTTGTTTTTAAGAAATCCTGCCATTCTAAATTTTATGATGCAAAGTAAATTTACAAGAGTGGTTGAAAGACGATGGATGGTAAAAGGACTCAGGAGATGAGGTAATAATTCTAGCTTTGCCATTGCTAAACCCTTATAATATTTGTCATTCACTTCCCTTCCAGGGCATCCCAGTAAGTAATAAGCTTGGAAAGAATTATATCTGGGAAGGTGAAGCAGAGAGGTTAATAGCATGGGTTCTAGAGCCAGACAGATTAAGGTAGAAACCTTAGCTCAGCCCCATTCTAACCATTTGACCTTTAGCATATATATCTCATTTCACATAGTGAAAAAGGAAGTGCCTTCTCATAGTTGGGCTGTGGTGATTTAATAGGACTATCCAATTGAAGCAATTAGCAAAATCCATCATAATGTTATTTAATAAATGTGAGTCATTAATATCATTAGTTTTACATAGGCCAAGAACCCTTTCCTTCAACAAAATTACATGATGTCAGGGGCTGTAAACCTTCTGTAAAAGATCAAGTCAATTCAGTATTCAAAAGGTGAGAAAAGAAACTTGTGTAACTCATATAAATGTCCATATTCTGCTACAACAAAATTTATATTGAAGTGTCCTGCCATTAAACACCATTGACTTAAATGTCCACATTGCTCATTATGCTTGCCTTGGTTAAGTACTTTTTGGGTCAGTGCAGTGAGAAATGTGAAAAAGAATAGGCAATAGAAAAAAAAAAAAAATATATATATATATATATATATACATAGATATATGGTACCTTAGAGTTATGCAAGTTATATATAGGAATGACTATATATTGATACTATTTTTTAGACGCATGCTTGAGTTTCAATCATGACTTGTTCTTTCTAGTACTCACCATGTAGAATATAAACATGCCTTAAGAATAAAGCCATTTCAACAATATTTGGAACTCTTCTTTGGAAATGGAATTTATAATCCCTTTCAAAAGATATATATGAAGCATGTGTTTCAGTGTGAGCCAGTGTTCTACTCAGTTACTCATGGTCACTAGCATATTTAACTTTGTTGTAAAATTTTCTGATCAACTACTTTCATCACTTGAATCATCACTCTGCATTTCTCCCATTTCTCACCCTTTCCCGTCTTTGATCCCTAGCTGTTCTTTCTGTCTAGAATGACTTCTATTTATTGAATATATCTCTGATTGCCTTTCACAACATCTTCCTGTTGTAGGGAATACCAAGAAATTGCACCTGATGAACTTCAGTTACAATTGTATGAAAGATGAGTGATCTTAGTAAATAAATATGCCCTGATAACTAATAACTATCTGAAAGCCCTGATAACTAATAACTGTCAGAAAGAGAGTCTAATTGTGCTGTTTGTTTACTGGTTTGTTCTAAATGGCAACCTATGTGTCTTTAGCAGACATTCATTCTTATGTCAAGAGCAGGCAGTGGCCCACAACACCCGTTTTGACTTTTTTTTCAGGCCAGATTGATCTTGGACAGTGTTTTATATTGTGAAATTGTGGAGGTGCAAAAGGACATGAAATCTTTTAGAGAAAATCCAAAGTTTAATTCTGTAGTAATGCATACCTGTGGTTTACCTTCTACAGAGGTGAAAGAGTGGTTCTTTCAGATATGAGCATTGATGAGACTGAATATATCAACATTGGCATCCTGTCTAGTTTACAAAGTATTTGGATCAGTTATGACATATCTACTGTGTATCCAACAGTTCTCTAGGTCCTGGGGGAAGAAATAAACTAAAACGGAAATAATGTTATCACTACTGATTGTATCCAAATTAAAATATTTATGTTTCAAAATATATTGTGGAAAAAACAAGGAGACTGACAGAGAGTCATTTGTAAAATATGTGTCTGATAAAGGATTTGTATCTGAATATGTAACATATAATGAATTCATGAAACTCAATTAATAATAGGACAAAAATAATAGGACAAAAAAACAGTTAAAAAATAGGAAAATATTTGAAAAGACATTTCACCAAAGAAATTCATGATAAAGGGCCACAGTGAAACTTTTAAAGATAATGGAAATCTTCTGTATCTTAACTGTGGCTACAAATGATACATGCTACTCTGTGTGTGTGTGTGTGTTTGTCAAAATTCACCATGTTTGCTCAAATTGGCAAATCACATTGTATATAAATGTTACTTCAATCAAGCTGACAAAAATAACATTAAAAGTAATTACTGCCACCAATTATTGGTGGATATTACTGATACATTACGGGGATGCGTACAAGTGAATTCATTATTATAATACAATGTGATAAGTCCTCTATCAAACTGACACACAGAATACTATATAATCTATTTAATGTAGCAAGAGGAGAGGAGCAGTCAGGGAGAGAATGGTTTCCGGAAGATATGACCTATATTCTGAACCTCTAGGAGTGAATAGAATTAAACTTTGTAAAGAGAAGGATTAGAATATTTCCATAAGACAATAGAGGCTATGCAAAGACTGAGATGCACTAAAAGAGAATGTCATTTTTGGAAAATATAAATGGTAAAGAGTTGTATCTTGTCAAAGTGTAAAATTCCACTGGCAACATTTAAAACAATTGAGGCAGAAAAGAGCCAGCTCTTATAATGATTAGACTAGCAGACATATGAAGAGTGTATCTTGTGAGGGATTTAGATTTTATTCTGAACACAAGAAAGAGAGGTTGAAATGCATTTTAGATGGCCGGGCACGGTGGCTCAAGCCTATAAATCCCAACACTTTGGGAGGCTGAGGCGGGAGAAATGCCTGAGCCCGTGGACTGGAGACCAACCAGGGCAATATGGTGAGACCTCGTCTCTAAAAAAAAAAAAAAAAGAAAAAGAAAAATTAGCCGGGCATGGTGATGCAAACCTGTAGTTTCGGCTACTTAGAAGGCTAAGGCAAAAAGATCGTCTGAGTTCTGCAGGTCAGAGCTGCAGTGCCCGGGAGTGTGCCACTGCACTCCAGCCTGGGCGACAGAGTGAGCCTCCAACTCAAAAAAAAAAAAAAGTGCATTTGTAAGGATGATATCTAAACAAACACCTACAATTACAACTGATTTGCATTCTGTCCAGTATATGTTTGGTACCATCACATTATGCCTGGCATTAACCCAAACACTGATTCTTATGTGTTTGGGTTATTATCAGGAGATATTTGTGTGCCTGCAATTGTTCTAGTCACCAAATACACAAAAAATAATAATATACTCTCTCTGTTTATTAAGAATGTACAGCCTATTGGGTGAAGGGCATAGGAAAATACTGACAATGCAAGGGTGAGTTACATTCTATTGTGGAATCCAGTTTATTATAAGATTACTGGGTATGGAGAAAGCATGAAAAGAAAACATTCATATAGAATCTTGCCTTAATGGATAGAGGTCTCCTGTCAGGTGGAAAATAATGGGATTGGAGGAATTTACAGCAGATTAAAGAAAGTGAAAGACAGGAAAGCATAAATGCGGGACACTCTGGTAAATGTTCTTGAGACTCATTGACAAGTCACTGACAAGTGTGGTAGGTCTAAAAGTGGGGGGAAAAATCTATGTAGTTAAAGATGCAGCTTCATATTCTCAAGATGCCAAGTTTTTAGAGTTGAATATATTTACTATGGGGCCGAGCATTCACAGCTTTCTGGCAACAGAATGAAACACTCAGGAACAAGCAAATAAATATCTAGAGGCATTGCCATGAAAATATATCTGCACTTATAGCTGGGTTGGTGTTTCAGACTAATATGCAGGTGATGGTTTGTAAGTGCTAGTACAAGTCCCAGAGATTAGGCATGCAAAAATGGGTGACAAAAGTCGAAACTAGGGAAGTAGTCAGAAGGCAGAACTTGAAAGATTTTGTGATAAGCCGGGGTTTTATTCAATGAATCTGCTCGATATTATGCTATATTTTCCACTGAAGTGACTCTAACAACCAAGAAAAATATAACTTCAGGGAGTCTGGCAACTCAACACAAAGCAACTTGACAAAGTTGAAAACGTTAAACTATCCAGGATCTACAAGGAACTCAAGTGTGTCGAAAGGAAAAAAAAAGTCTCATTAAAAAGTGGGCAAAAGTCATGAATAAACACTTCTCAAAAGAAGACATAGCAGCCAACAGACACACGAAAAAATGCTCAGCCTCACTAATCATCAGAGAAATGTAAATCAAAACCACACTGAGGTAACACCTAACTCCAATAAGAATGTTTTTTATCATTAATAAAACAAAAGACAACAGATGCTGGTGAGGATGTGGAGAAATGAGAACACTTCTATAATGTTGGAGGGAATGCAAAGTAGATTAACATCAATGGAAAGCAGTGTGATGATTCCTAAAAGATCCAGAAATTGACCTTCCATACGATTACCAGCAATGCCTCTTCAGGGAATATACTCAGAGGAACTTAAATCACTCTACAAAAAAAGATACCTGCACACACATTTATTGCAGCATTATTCACAATGGCAAAAATATGGAACCAATCATGCTGCCCATTGAAACTGGACTGGATAAACAAAAATTTGTACATACACATGATGGAATGTTATGCAGTCATAAAGAAGAACAAAACTGTGGACTTTGCAGCAACTTGGATGGATTTCGAGTCTTTAATACTCAATGATGAATCACAGAAAAAAAGAACTGAGTACCATACGTTCTAACTCCTAAGTGAACCCTGAACATTTACCATAATACTATAAGAAAGGGATTGGCAATAGCTGGAAACTGCCAGAGGAGGGAGGGGTGGGCACATAACATTAATAAGGTACCTGATTTCAAACCAGGCAAAGTGGGGACCAAAGGGAGGCCCAAATTTACCTGCACAATGACCACTTGTATACCTAATCCTGAATTGTACTGCATCTTTAAAATAAAATAAATTTTTTAAAAATGTGAATTAATTTAGTGAATTAGTTAATGTGAAAAATGTGAATTAATTAATTTTAATAATGTTCATTGGCATTTATTTTAATCTGACCTGTTTTCCCCAAATCTTCAGATTGAATTCATAACCCTGATATTTGGCCCACCTTCAGTGGACGATTTAGCAATCTTCTACAACACCTCCATCTCTACTGAAAGATATACATTCTGTTTCAAAATCACATTTATGGGTGATGATAATCCATGAAAGGGTGTTAATTTCTGAAAGCATGAGAAGTCATCACCCCCTTCTTTAGTGAGATAATCAATGTGCTTCATGAAGACACGTAATATGATGGACTAAGCCATAATCCACCCAAAGTTTGCAAGGCTTTTATCACTACAACTCCACATTAACTTGGCTCTGAACTTACTATTAAAATAAAAGTGTCTCCATATTTTACTCCCTCCAGTGATTTTATTGCTCACTGGAGGTTTGCTATATTAAAAGGCACTAACATTACTTCTATCAATTAACAATATTATACTTAAAACCTAGATAAGTTATTGAGTGGTGTTTAGAGCTACTGTGAGAAACATCTGCACTGAATAAGAAAATGTGTCCATGTTTTTGTTTTACAGAAGTAGAAAAGTTGCTTTTTTTGTCTACAATAAATCATAGTGATGAGAATGATAATGACAATAGTGAAAATGAAGGTATTTCAGGTACACTGCAAGAAACTAAGGATACAGAGCTGAAAGACAAAATCTCTGTCCTCAGAGAGTTCATTTTTAATAGCTGGTACAGTAAGTAAATCATCTCAAATTATGATACTATATACTAAGTATTACAGCAGGACTGAACACAGCATGCCTTTGGGGTACAGCAAACACTTTCAGGTCGTGACACTAAGTATATCAGCACAGTGGGCATTAGAATAATTTTTGGAAAAAAATATCAACCAGAATGTTAGTAATCACTTAACTTGACATAAACTTATGGATATAAATATCCCACTGAAACCCCACATCCCTGTAGCCATTTCAATGCTACTCAAAATGAGGAAAATATGATTGGTAGAGGGGAAAATGGAGACAAAAAGAAGGACGTGGAGATGGATGCAGATTTCTTGGAGAGTGGGACACTTGACCTGAGTTTCAAAGCTGGTTCAAGATACTCATCCAAGAAATATTTGGGCATATTTAATAACAAGCTACAACATCTGTGCCATAGCAACAAAATGTAGAGAAATTAAGGTGCAATGGAAAATCAGCAGTTAGTTGTGCTTGACTAGACTACACTAAACAAAACAGAAAATTGCAGTTAAAGGTCTTATGCAGTTTGATGAGGAGCTTGCTATCTACCTGCATTCTAAGAGGGACCAAGTGGATCTGCAGTGTGGGTCTTCAAGTTGTTAAATGTATGGATCATGTGACTGAAGGGGCAGAGGAATTATTTTTCTACAAGCCAAACCAAGTCTTGTAACCTAATTCTGGCTCCTTTTCTTTCTCTTCCTCCTCCTCCTCCATTACGTCCTCTTCTTCCTTCTTCTATCTTCTCCTTTTTTCTTTCTTTTCTTCTTATTCTTCCTTTTTTACAAACCTGCCATTTGTTTTTCTAAGCCATGGGATGGTAGGGTTCTGTTCACCTAGAAATGTATCTTTTTGTAATCTGCACAAAAGGCCGAGGTACTGTAGAAGACAATAGAGACCTCGGGAGAAAGTAAAGGATATGATGAATGTGTATTTAAGAAAGATAAATCTGTTAGATATGTGGAACATGCGCTAAATATGCAATTATCCAAACTGTGATTTATCCTTCAGTGAAAGCAGAAAAAAGGAGACCTATTTTGTTTTTTTAAATGCCATAGTCTTCTCCTCATAACAACTTATCATTTGTGATTTCTTTTTCTGGGTTACCTATGGCTGCTAATATCATCTCTTTACTTCAATTTCTATTGGGATGCTTACCAGTCATTGACGTTTCCATGTAAGTAGGTTAGCAGATATATTGAGTCACCTTCTGCTAATAAAAGTAATAGTATGTCAAAACCCTTTACTCCAGTGGTAGATATAGATTTTGGGGTACTCAATGTTTTGGGGGAGATTTGTTTAAGTGAAAGAAATTAAAACATAAACAAATATAAGTTACAAAAGTAAAAGCTTTGAGGAACTAAATCACTAAGAATTTTTAAATTAAGAAGCTGACAAATATCACATTCACAAAACATGATATAATATTTGTAATTAATTAATTATCTGATATATTCTGTAGAAACTTTTTCTTTTCTTTTAGTTGCTTGTCTTTTATTTTCTCTTCAGTTGACAATGATTTTATAATACAAATTTCTATGAGTAAAACAGAAATACAGTTTACAAAGTCATTTTTTCTAACATCATTTCTTATTTATTGGTGATTTTCCAATAATAGTTTAGAAACGTTTTATTGTCTGTCAGTTCTGGCATCAACTGCAGGACATGAGACTTGCTTCTTTAGTGTGTCATGTGGTTATTCATTTGAATAATCAAGAGCTCAACTCTAAGACAAGAAAACAGAGAACAACTTGTGGCTGAATACGCAGAACCTAACTATGCTACTTTCCTGTTGGCCATAAACCGTCTTTCAGAACACTAACTTCAGACAAGGTTACTCTAAGACCATGACACAATAAGTCAAAGCAAGGTTACTTCATAATTTTGTGTAAGCTCAGACAAAAAGCATGCCAGCTTATGCTTTTTCCTCATGTGATTACCTATGATTTGAGTAAAGGAACACTTAGCAATGGTTTTTTAGATATACTTCAGAACTCGTAAGAGAGGAGTTAATACTCAACACTTCCCAGAGAGCATGGGATGTTTCCCTTACATACTCTGCCTCTGGGTACCAGAGAAACATCTTATTGCAGCATATTTTTGGGTCCAGAACTTTCAGGTCATGACACTGTATATATCAGCACAATGAACATTAGAATAATTTTTGAAAGCAATTTACCTACTAGAACGTTAGTAATCACTTAAATAAGCATAGACTTACCTGTGTAAATAACCCACTGAGGTCTGAAAGGACAGACCAAGAGTGGAAAGTCATTTTTTATTCTATTCCTAAACCCTAACACAATGATGAGAAAGCAAAGGTTATGTTTCGGAGAAATGCATACTTTAGGTAAAAATTAACTTTACTGACTTTGTCTTTTCAAAAACCCAGACTTCCTGGTGCCAGGCATCAGAGGTATCTCATAGCTTTTTATCAGTAGGGCCTAGCAGAAGCAACAATCAGGCTTGCCTAGAGTAAAGGGAGTTTACAAGGCCTAAGACATCATGCTTTGGGCAAGAATTATACAGGTCACAAAACTTATGATTACAAAAGTTGTGCAGATCACAGGACTTGTGACCACTTGGAGGGGGGAGCAGGTGGGGATTTGATCTTTGAGTAGATTGGGTGCTAGCTACAGGGAAGTCAAGGATCCCCTGAAGCTGCCCAGTGGGAATGCATAGGAGACAAGGGGAAGTGCATCCCCCATCAGGAATGTACAGGAGCACTAGAATCCTTGTCATGCCCTTCTCTAGGGGCTGTGATAATACGGACAGACATGAATGGTTCTTTGTGTCACAGGGTCTCCAAGACATTTGCAGGTGGTCAACAAGGAAATCATGGCAGTCACATCTACCTGATTGCAACATCTCCAGGGAAAAGGATTTAGGCCAGGTCTGGGGGGTGATGGTGCCACACTCATCTAGAGTGTAGCCCCACTATGGGGCCACATTCATCTAGAGTGTAGGCCCATTTCCTGTCTGTGGGAGGTGAATTTTTCTTAAATAAATCTTTTCCTCTTTCACTTCCTTGTATGTTGTAATTCTTTGCATTACTAGGACCTCTGGTTATCAGCATGCACCTCCAGCATGCTGGCTCCGGGGGTGCTGCACCCCTTCCTCTATACCCACATCCATCCACCTTCACCTTATCCATAACTTAGCAAGACCTCAAATGTCCATAGCTATCTCAGTGCCACCCAAAATGAAGGACGTGAGACAGAGGATAAAATTACGGAAAAAAAAGATAGGATTCTTACTGAGTTGCTCTTAAAATATATATTATTTACATTTGCAACAATATATGACTTTAAGAGCCCCTCCTTTGCAATATGACCTTGCCAGCAACTTTTTGGCCAGATGAACCTGAGTTAAAAGAACATTTCATCTTCCCCTCCCCACCCCATAAGTTCATGAGAGCTATGTCAGTTGCAGTTGGAAGAAGAACCTATTATTTCTTTGGGACAGAGCCCTTGAGGAAAAAGCCAGTGGATGGGACCAAGTAATGACTGAGATAGAGTTCCATAGGATTTCACTTTGAAGATACACAATATCCAGCTAAACTGCAGGTGTGTGATATCCATTTTATAGTATAGTATATAATAGAAATATCCATTTTCTGATATGCTACTATGTGTTAGGTATAGTACATGGTATTTTGATAGTTTAATCTTGTCATTTTATAGAGGGTTGGGATTATTGAAACTCAGAATAATTAATCTTCCTATGACTAGATAGGCAATAAATGAAAACTAAGAATTCAGATTTTGTTTGGTCTGGCTCTATGTTACAAAAACTAATGGCAATATTAAAATATAAATTTTTAAAAAGAAGTAAAACAGGCAATCAATTCCTGGTCAAAATCTCAAGTACCCATGCCATAAGAGGTAAGATAGACTAGTGGGACCTCATCAAACTGACCAAGCTTTTGCAAAGCCAAAAATATCATCAAGAGAGCAAGGAGATAGCACACAGTCTGGGAAAAAAATATTTGCCAGCTGTATATCTGACAAAGCCTAACATCTGGGATCTACAAGGAACTCAAATGTGCCAAAAAGAAAAAAACAAAAAGCCCCATTACAAAAGATATGAACAGACAATTTTCAAAAGAAGATATTCAAGAAGCCAACAGATACATGAAAAAATGCTAGGCCTCACTAGTGATCAAAGAAATGCAAATTAATAACACCTAACTCCAGTCAGGATGGCCATCATCAATAACTCAAAAAACAACAGATGCTGGAAAGGCTGTGGCAAAAGGGGAACATTTCTACACTGTTGGTAGGAGTGTAAACTAGCACAACCTCTGTGGAAAACAGTTTGGTGATTCCTAAAAGATCTGAAAATCAACCTTCCATATGACCCCGCAATTCCTCTCCTGGTAATATACACTGAGGATCTCAACTCACTCTATGAAAAAGACACTAGCACACGCATGCTTATTGCAGCATTATTTACAATAGCAAAAACATGGAACCAACCGTGCTGCCCATAAAGAGAACTGGATAAAAAAAGGTGGTACATATACACAATGGAATATTATGCAGTCATAAAAAGGACAAAATTATGAACTTTGCAGCAACTTGAACGAACTTAAAGTCTATAATACTGAGTGATCTATATCACAGAAACAAAGAACTGAGTACCACATGTACTCATTCAAAAGCAGACCTTGAACAATTACAATAATACCATAAGAAAGGGATTGACAATAGATGGAAACTGCCAAGGGGAGAGGGTGGGATTGGCAGTAATGGGAAACTGCCCGGCGGGGTAGGGGGAGCATACCTCAACAACAAGGGTACCTGCATAATGAACATTTGTATACCTAATCCTGAATTGTACCCCACATCTCCAAAATAAAAAATAAAAAGGAAATAAATAAATAAAACTAATGATATAGTTTGTAAAGATTACTTTCTTATAATGTGTTGGTCACAGTTCTACATGCTTTACATAGATGATTTCATGTGAATACTACAGTGACCAAACTGAATACGTTTATTAGATCCCAATTATGCTGATGAATAAATTACAACAAATGATAATTAAGTGGCTTGCATAGTCATTATGAGGTAAACTGGAACTTAAAATAATTTTACTTCAAGGACTATGTTCTAAATACAAGTTTTGTACTATCTCTTAGATGTATACTAAGATGTATGAATCACTGAGTACACAAAGAATAGAAAAATCTAAATACACAATTTTGCCCATCCCTCTTTCTCCTCTGGAACTAACAGAGTTGTGCCAATATATTTGTTGAGGTTCTTCAGACAAACAGAAACAATAGGATAGATAGTTGGATGGATAGAAGGATGGATCGATGGATGGATGGATGGATGAATGGATACATAGATAGCTAAATAGATATATATATAAGAGGAGATCAATTATAATAATTGACTTTCATAATTAAGAAGGCCAAGAAGTCTGGCAATGCACTGACTGCAAGCTCAATACCCAGAAAAGTCAATCAGGTAATTTAGTTTGAGACCAAAAGCGTGAAAAGCAAAGGAGCTAATGGTGTAATTCCCAACTGGAGGTCCAAGGCACAAGAAGTTGGGTCAGAACTGAAAATGAAGGACACTAAAGGCCTGAGAACCAAGAACTCCACTTTCTGAGGGCATGAAATGATGATGTCCCAGTTCATAAAGAGAAGGAAATAATTATTTCTTCATTTTTCTGTTGCTCGAACCCAAAATGAATTGAATGATGTTCACCCACATTGGCATGAGCAGATCATCTCTTCAGTATATTGATTCAAACGTGAATATCTTCAAGAAGCATCCTCAGACACACTTAGAAATAATGTTTCATCAGCTCTCTGGGCATCACTTAGTTCAGTCAAGTTGACACATAAAACTAACCATCACAGCCAGTTTGTAGATATAATCAGCACAAGCTAGCTGCCAAGATCATGGCTCTCTCAATTCTGAATATGCAGGAGCAAAGGCCTATGGCAATCCAGGATCCAGCAGCAGGTCTAGATTTCCACAATTTTTACCTTTTCTACGGGCTTTTGCAGCTGGGAGACAATCTATAACAACATACCGCCCTCTTAGACAGCAAAACAGAGGGAGGCAGTTTTTATACCTGACCCAGTGGCACTAAGCAAATAAAAAAGCCAGGTTGTGCAGTGAACTCACAGGGGAATTCATGCTGGCACAAATATTGTTTAATTTGTTTTCCTTCTGGGAGAACAGCTGGGTTTCCTGGTTGTGGGCCTGTCTTTGGGTTTTCTTCTCAACAGATAATGCAGGTTGAGAAGTGAGACAATCACTTGCATGCTTTAGTTAAACAGTGGAATCCAGAATTACTGGAAAATTGATGGTAAAAACATGGAAAACACAAAGAGTTATATTTGATGTTACCCTGGAAAATGAGAAAGCACAAACTCATGGTCACTGAGGCCATTTAAAGGGCCAGCCGTAGTGCAAGGCACCTGAAATAGATGTCCTAATTCAATCTTTATAGCAACATCCCCAAATCCTAGATGAGAAGCCTAGGTTTTAGAAAGGTTAAATTTCTTGGCCAAGTTCACACTAATTGTAGGTGGCATAGTTTAATCAAGGGCTAAACTCTGAGATGAGAAAACAAAGAACAACTTCTGGCTGAAGACTCAGAGCCTGACCATGTTATTCTCCTATTGGGCATAAACTGTATCTCAGAACACGAACTTTGGACAAGGTTACTGTGAGACCATGACACAATAAGACAAAGCAAGGCTACTTCATAATTTTGTGTAATCACAGACAAAATCAGTGTTAATATGCCACCTACAAAATGCCAAATCCCCTCTGTTGGTCAAAATGAATGATGTTTACTTCTTTACCAATTAAGTTTTATATTTGTTCTAGTCAGTTCTCCCTATAGATAAGATTTTTTGAGATACCCAATCCTATAATTTCTTTCAACTTTCTGACACCATCTAAACTAGGACAAACTCTCTCTTCCTATTACCATCTCCCAAATTACTCAATCAAAGCCCCAAATCTACAATAGGTTCTGTATAGCACATTCTTACAGAGATATCCCGTGATTCCTTATAATGTGTGTTCTTCTTCTTATAAAACAAGCAATAAATCCAACTCGTTTAAGTACATGTGTCCTTCAGGTGTTTTTTTTTTTTTTTTTTTAACTAATTTGACAACTGTCTTTGCTATTTCAAGATTAAAAGTATTTGGTGGAAGGTGGGATTTAAGAGATGGGTATGGAAACATGTCAAGTCTGTGAATTACTAGTCCATATGTGTTAACTTGTACAAGTTCCAGGACAAGTCAGGGACCTTGCAGTTCCTAGGACAGAAAACATAGGGGTAAGCAATTGGATCTCCAAACCCTTCTTGGTATAAGACCATAATCCATTCAGTGACATCTATACTTTTGATCCTAGTAGCCTGTTTAGGTGGCATGGGCAAGTTTTGGTGTTTACATCTGACAGAAGAGAATAGTGAGGGGTGCAGAAAATCTAAATGTCAAGGCCAACCTTCAGAAACTAACTTCTTGGCAGACCTGAGTCTAAAATGAAAGCCAGTTTCCAAGATCAGTGCATAATTCTATGACCATAGCAAAGATGACAATAGTGGCTAATAGAAATTGAAGACTTACCATTTACCAATCATTGTGACAACACTCTTTGCTAGATACTATTATGGTTCCTTTTTTATATGGGAAAACTGATGTGCATGGAGGTTAAGCTACTTGCTAATGCTGACAACTGATGAGTGGCAAAGCCCAGATATGGACTTGAACAGGAAGGTCTATGTTCTTTACCTCGTAATTTACTTTCTCTTAAGCACAACATGATCCAGGCAAAAGATTAGAAAACTGCCTCACACATAGCAGATTCTTAATTACTGTTAACTTTATTATTATATTATTTAGCTATCCTAACAAACCTTTGATATAATAAGCATTAATATATCTGTGTTTCAAATATAATTTGAAAAAAAAAACAGGAAGGTGCAGAGTTATTGAACTAACCCAAGGTAACACAGTTGGTAAAGGGCAAACCTAAGACTTGAAACAAAGTAGTTAGGAGTATAAATAAGCTGCTTCAAATTTTTTTTCCTCTAATTTTTATTCTGAATTTTTTTAATGTACACTATGCTAAAAACTGTGTGATTAGTATCACAGTATATATCTTATCTCCTTTAATTCTTACAGCAAGATTAATACATCACTACTCTCTATGTCTTCTTTTTATAGATTAAAAAAATTAGGTAAACAAATATCTAATAATCTTCCCAAGATGATACATAATGTGTGTTTTATGGAATCGGGGGGTAAAATATGAGCAAATTACTGTAGCAAACATCAATGCAGATGAGTTACTAATTTTATCTAAGATCTAATGACATTTACTTAAAAACAGCAAATATAGTTATTGAAAATTTTGCATTAAAATAGGTTGCAAAAGATTTCTTGTCTTAGTAATTTGTTGAATACTACTCCAAATAAATATGAATTTCTGTCAAAATTGTTCATTAAAATAATAATTCAAATGAATTTTTCTCTTCTATCTTTCTAACCAAAAGTTTATATTTTATAATGATAAATAGTGGAAAAGTTACATTTATTTATATTTATATTCATGTAAAAAAATCTGTGGAACACTAACTTTATTCCAGCCATCTCATATTCTTAGTAGCTCCAAGAAAACTCTATTACCCTTTTAATTCTTAAAATATAAATAAGAAAGTCAATAAGGATTACTTGAACAAAATTAGTAGTTAAAATAACCTAATTGGCATTTATATAACTTTATATCTCACTACTGCAGAATAAACATTATTTTCAAATGTACATGGAAAAAGATGCCGGCTCTACATATGGGCCATGCTATGGTTTGTTCTCTTCAAAACTCATTTTGAAACTTAACCCCTAATGTGTATTGGTAGGTGGGACTTTCTTTTTTCTCTTTTTAAGTTTTAAAAGAGTTTATTAGTGAGGAGAAGAGAAGGAAAGAGGAAGATTCATGGCAGAAAGATGTGGCATGGCAAGTTTCACAAAAAAGAAAAACTGTTTGTAGGTGAGACTTTGAGAGGTGATTGGGTGATGAGGTCTTTACCTTCATAAATGATTAACCCATTTATGGATTAATAAAAAGAGGAAGAAAGACCTAAACTAGCACACTCAGTTCCCTTGCCATATGATGCTATGTACTGCCTTACAACTCTCCAGAGAGTTCTCACCAGCAGGAAGTCTCTCACCAGATGTCCTCACCTTTAGACTTCTCAGCCTTCATAACTGCAAAAAATATATGCGTTTTTAAATAACTTATTCAGTTTCAGGTATTTTGTTATAAGCAACAGGAAACAGGCTAAGATAAGCCATAAAACTGATTAATACATGTTGAATAAATAAAATCATATAGTGTATGTATCTAATAAAAATTACATTGAAAATCATAACATAGTGACATATAAAAATCCCTAAATGCTTCATATTTATGCAATATACTTTCAGATAACCCATAGGATAAAAAAGAAGTCATAAGAAAATATTTATTGCCATAAAAACACAAAATATCAAAATTTGTGTAATATAGCTAAATATGTGCTTAGAAGAGAAATTTATAACTTCAAATGGTTATAATAGAAAATAAAGACTGCATTAAAGTAAATCATATACATTTGCAATTAAAAAAAGCTAGGAACAAGGAATAAATAAAGTCAAACTATATAGATGAAATAAAACAGTATAAATTAAATAATATATTAATTACATGAAAATGGACAACTGGCAAAAAATTTATATACCCTCAGAGAGATTGATCAATAAAAAACATAGATTGCCAATATCAGGAATGATGGACGAGAAATCACTTCAAATCTAAAGAACATTAAAAATACAATAAGGATATATTATGGCCAATCTTTTTTCAATATATTCAGCAACTTTGATGCAATTTTAAAAACAAGTTACTTTTTACAATAGCTTCAAATCCATAAAATATTCTGATATAAAATTAATGGTGTAATCAAAGGAATCTAGACTTAAAATGACAAACCACTGCTGTGAGGAATTAAGATTGACATAGTAAAGGAGTATATCATGTTCATGAATTGGAGGATTCAATATTTCTAAGATTTATTTTTATTTAAAAAATCCATTGTTTCAAAAGTAATTTCAAAAAAAAAATTCCAATAGGGTTCTAAAATATACATGGAAAATAAACAAACAAAAAAAACCTAGAATACTCAGAAATTATTGAAAAAAAAAACCCAGTCAAAATGTTGAAAGGTAACCCACCTGGGCAACTTGGTGAGACCTCATCTCTACAATAAATCAAAAAAATTAGCTGGGTGTGGTAGCGCGTACCTGTAGTTCCAGCTAGTCGGAAGGCTGAGGCGGAAGGATCGCCGAGTCCAGCAGGTTGAGGCTGCGGTGGCCGGGAGCGGCCACTGTACTCCTGTCTTGGCTACAGAGTGTGACTCCGATTAAAAAAAAAAAAAAAAAATGTTGAAAGGTATAGTTTACCTAACATCAAGACTTAATATAAAAGTAAATAATCACAAAAGTACCATATTAGCATGTAAATAGACCTATTAATGTAAAGATACTGGGAGAAACATGATAGACAAATTGAGATTGACACAATAGCCAAGAATATTCAATGAGGAAAAAAGTTTTGTAAACAATGGTCCTGGAATAAATGATTATATTTTATATATATAAAGATTCTTGTTTTCAAGACACACTACACACAAAATAATGTAAGATATATTATAGGATTAATTTAAATAGTAAAAATACAAGGCATCTATAAAAAAGCATAGGAGAATATATCTTCACTTCCTTGAGATAAATGAAGATTTCTTAGTACTGAGAAATAAATATGTATTTAAAAATACATAAATTTGGCTTCATGACATATAAACACATCTATTTACTATAGACAAACTAGAAGAATATCTTGACAAAAAATTTATTTGATAAAGAATTTATATTCCGAGCCGGGCTCGGTGGCTCAGCCTGTAATCCCGCGCCTTGGGAGGCTGAGGTGAGTGGATTGCCTGAGCCTGCGGGTTCGAGACCCGCCTGGGCAGGCGAAACCTCCTCTCTACAATAAATCAAAAAAATTAGCCGGGCGTGGTATTGCGCGCCTGTAGTTCCGGCTACTTGGAAGGCTGAGGTGGAAGGATCGCTGCAGCCCAGCAGGTCGAGGCTGCGGTGGCCGGGAGCGGCCACTGCACTCCCGTCTGGGCGATCGAGTGGGACTCCAACTCAAAAAAAAAAAAAAAAAAATTTATATTCCGAATATACTAAGCAAACCAGCAGAAAGATTCTATAACTCAATAATAAAAATGGCCCAATAATAGACTTAAACACAGAGGAAACTATATGGGAGGCCAATAAAAACACAAAAAAATGTTCAGCATCATCGTTGAAGAAATAGATTTAAAAAACATAGTGTATCACTAAACAACTATTACAATGATTAACAATATTAAGTAGTGAAAATATGGAGCAACCATAGCTTGCATGCATTGTTGGTGAGAGTGTAAAATGATAACAACAGAATTGGAAAATGTTTGGTAGTTTCTTAGGCAGTTAATCGTTCACCTATTCTGTGGCTCAGCAGTTCTATTTCCTGGTAATTTACTCATGATAAATTAAATAGATACATAAAGAAGTCTTGTACAAGTGTATAAGCTTGTTAGTACAAAAGTGTTTATAGTCTTTTTATTTATAATACCTAAAACATAAAATCCTCCCAAAATATTTATCAAAGAAGAACATATAAACAGATGGTAATATATTAAAACATTGAAATAGTACTTATCAATAAAAAGGAACAAGCTACAAATTCATGAAACGATATGAATCATTTTCAAAGATATTATACTAAGTAAACAAATGGAGAGACAAAAGAACATATTATGAGTACTATATGATCGAATTTATACGAAGTTTTACAGCAGACAAAACACATCTGGAGCAATAACAATGAAAAATGAAAACAGTGGAAGGGGAAGGGTGAGGTTGAAAATTGACTTGGGGCCATTGCTTTGCTAAGCTCTGGTGTGTCCATGTAGCTCTTTGAACTAGGCCCCTCCCCTCCCCTGGAGGAGGTGAATCAATGTCTCTCTCTGGCTGTCTCTCTCTGTCTCTCTCTCTCTCTCTCTCTCTCTCTCTCTCTCTCTCTCTAATTTTAAATAAACTATATTTTCCAATCTAAAAAAGAAAATTGACTTGGAAGATTCATAAATTTTCTTCTGGAGTGAAAAAATATTTCTACATCTTGTTGGGAGTGTGGGTTACATGGGTGTAGGCATTTTGGAAAACTCATAGAACTTTACATTTAAGATCTATGCATTCTCCATATGGAAATTATAACTAAACAATCTAATATATCCACCAGTACATGCTATTGCATATTTAAAAAAAATATTTAGGCTTGTCATTTCATAGTAGAATAGACACTCTACTTAATTTCACAAAATCTTGATAGAAATCTGATTTCTCTATGTAATAAAAAAGTCATTTTATCCAAATTTATTAAACTCTCTGAGCCTTCATTTTCTCTCTATAAATTTGGTAAAAATTGTGAAGAACCATATTGTTGCATAAGGGTAATATAAAGTGGTATAATTGAAAGTCCTGTGTTATGTTCCCTATGCTATATAATACTGCATTAAGATGCAACTTCTGTGAAATTACACATATTGTGCCTGAAAGTAAAGATTCTCTGCTAATTATTCAAGGCCCATCTCAACATATTCTTCCTCAAGTAGTTCTCTCTATTAAAGTCTCCGTTTATACTAATATTGATTAATATTAGACTAGCAGTCTCTATTAGAGTCCCAGTTAGTACTAATGCTATACTAATATTTTTACTAATATTTCTCCTCTTTGAATTCCCTTCTGCTAAAACACCGTGGTGTTTAGGTCTTAACACAACCTTCTAATTTTTCATTATATCCTGTGCAATACCCCATGGTCTTGAGGAGGGAGCTCTGTGATAGAACACATCTGGATAGAAATGCAGACTCCTGAGTCCTGCAACCTCTTCGGCCTTAACCTCCTTGAATCTTAAAAGCCCCATGTGAAGCATGGAAGTTGGATTAGATGCTTTTCAAACTGCCTTTCAGCTAGCTTTGAGATTTTACTATTTTACTAGTCCCTAGAGAACTTTTTATCCCCAGCTGCCAAGAGGCACATAGGAGTCATGGAGGACTCTCCAGGTCATGAAACCCTCCTCAGTGGTTAATTTTTTCCCGGGAGATCCATAGCCTCTGGGGCAGCTAGAGTGCACAGGGATAAGCTTCCGAAACTGACCTTCCTTCTGATCTTGAGAATCATTTACTCCTATATTTTAAAACCAATAATATGAGTTCATTCCAATTTAATCTTAAACATTTGCCTTCTTAGAGATGCTAGTAAATTACTTGATAGAGGGAATAAACTGGTTTAAAAGATATCAAATTTTTCAAGCATCAGCAAATGCCCAAATGTAAAAGTTCAATGGAGAACTAGTTCTATATGTAAGAGAATGAGGAGAAAAGCACACAAGTACATCTGGCATTCTATGATTTGTGAAATACACTACCAATGTGACATGGTCCTGAAAAATCACCTTTTGTGTTTTTTAATCACAGTTTTCTATCTAGTCCCTGAAGAACTATCTCCTGGCAGGTGTTTAGAGTTGGAAACCACAGTTGAGACAAGAAAACAGAGTCCAACATAATAAAAATAAATCACAGACTAAAATAGCAGGGAGATAGTATAAGGTAAGTGCAGTAAAAATCTTTATGTTTAAGAACTTAACCCTTTCCCCAACACACATTTACGTGCATAGACACAATCACATGTACAGATAGAAAATTAACATCTGTAATACTGCCTCAAATTTGACTTTCCTGATCCTATATCTCTTCTCTGCTTGTACAGCATTGATCTTTCTTTCGTTGAGTGTTGTGTCAGGACCATTTTTCTGACTCATGAAAGTCAATGGTTAATCTTTTACAAATTTTCCAAACTGATTGTTAAACATAGCCATTATTAAAATAAATTATAAGAACTACAAGTACATAAACTTTAATAAATTATGTTAAAAATCAAGATGAACACCAAAAATCATCACTTCCTAAATACTGTACTACATTTCAATATTATTTACACCATTAAGTATCTGTATGGTGGAAATACTATATAATGGTGGTGCTGCACCATCTCTGTATACAGCAATGTTACACTGGTAGCTTGAAATAGGCAATGGTGGGAGTATTTACAGAACAGAAATGGCTGCAAATCAAAGTAGGATTTATTTATTTATTTTTTTGTTTATCGTCTAAACTTAAGAATTTGCTGGAGAAAATACGAGTAATGCAGTTTAAACTTAAAGTGGCATTTGTGTAACCATTACATTGTGGATAGCACAAACTATTGAGAAAGTATTCATTTAGTATTAGACAACTCTTACCAATTCAACAAAGAAGTTGTTCACATTAATGGCTGATAAACAAGTGTGGTTCTGACATACATTTTTGTTGTTTCACTTTCATTTTGCTTGTTATTGTAAATGAAAAAAACATTAACTGACATTTATGTTAGAACTGCATTCTTTTGTCAATGATGTGAGTGACTTTTTTCCTTTACAAAACAAACATTTATTTATGAGTTCTATTTGGTGATGCTACTGTTGGCAATAGAATTATACACATTTATGGTATATTTTGCAAGGAACAAAAGGTCATGCTGAAGTTATATATGTGTGGAATTTACAATGAATCTTATAATATATTTTATTATTATTATTATTATTATTATTATTATTATTATTATTATTTTTGAGTTGGCGTCTCACTCCGTTGCCCAGACTGGAGTGCAGTGGCCGCTTCCGGCCACCGCAGCCTCGACCTGCTGGGCTCCGGCGATCCTTCCGCCTCAGCCTTCCAAGTAGCCGGAATTACAAGCGTGCGCTACCACGCCCAGCTAATTTTATATTTTATTATTAAGTGCAAATTTTTTGCAACACATTCTTAACATCTGTAACATTTATGGTACATCTATATGTAGATATATATGTGTTTTATATATATGTACACACATATACATATACATACACACATACATACATTCTTATGGAAAGTTAGTTGTTAAACATTTACCAGAACATCACTTCTGTCTGTTTATTTCTAAAATTCTAACTTTTCCAGTGATTCCATTCCATCACTTTAACTCAACACAGCTTATTTTCACTTTATTCCCACTCCTCCAAATTCAACCATGCACCTGCTATTTTCTCTACCTTCCAGCTACTCTTTTCTCTCATTACCAAAAACAGTTCCCTAGGCGGTACTCATAATCTTTGGCTAGATAACATCAGTAGCCTCCTACCTACACTTCTGTCTCTAGTATTATCATTCACTAATGTATCCCTCATCTTTCAAGCTGTGCAATCTTTCTCATTCACAAATGTTTCATAATTTTCCTGTGTTTAAATCTCCTAAAGTTCCCCCTTGAGGTTATGGGCAAGTTCTCAAGATAACTTCATTCTCTACAGGTGCATTGCTGGACACATCTTATTTTCCAGTCATCAGTTTTTTAATTCATCTAGTTCTTTTAGACAATGGCTTAGGAGTGAGACTGGAGTATCTTGGTTACTAGGCATCATACATATTTCAAATACCTCCTTATTTTAAAAAAATATCAACATCACTTTGTGTTCAGTTACCATTATCCCTAAAATCAAAATTATGAAGACTACAGCTTTGTTTTTGGAGTTTATTGAATGCTTAGTGCAATTCTAGTCTACTTTGGCTCCCCTTCTTTTGTATGATGTGAGCAAATGCTGAGCAAGTAATGAGTTCAGAGGATGATGTAACACTGCTTATCTGATACACCACAAATTTTATCCTTCTCATCTCTTCAGACTAATTTCTATATGAGCACTCCTTTAATGGTAGGACCTTCGTTTCCTCTGGGTTGGTACTCTAGATGGTGTAGAAGTCATTAACTGATGAATCTCCCACATTTTGAGCAATGTGGTTCTGGGTGAGTAGAGAAAATGGATAACTTCAGTGAAGGAGAGGCAGGAAGTGGTCTTGTGTAAACAGAAACCATTAAAGGAATAGTCATATCATTTATCACCCCTAATAATTACCTTTAGTCCCATAACAGTAATAAAAAATAACAGCAATGCCAACAGAGACAAAGATTTATTGAGGATGTTCACTGCCAAGAATTTGTTCTGTGTTTTATATATTATCCCGTATAACTCTCATAACAATCATGCACATAACTGCTATATCTAATTTCTATTTTGCAAAAGACCCTACTAACAGCCAGAAAGTTTAAACACATCGACTGTATTAGCAGATCTAGTACTGTTGGGTTTGAATAAATCTTATTGTGCACAATTTAAACTACAAGTCCTCTACTTTAAAGATGTGTATAAATTCACAGACACATATTCACAGCTAGTAATTCTTAACTTTTAGAATTCTGCTTGACTATTACCTCAAGCAAAATGTTAGACATTTACTGATCACCTAATACATAAAAGGTATTTGGTCAAAGTTAGGTGCCTATATTATCTGGTACATCGTTGCTAGTCCTTTGAGACAGAAGATGTGCACTTCTATATGCCTTCAGAGTACCTTGTATTTCCTACTTTCATAGAAAGCCGTTAATGCATACTTTTATAAATCTGAATTTACTTGGCAGTGTTTCCTACTTTCGTAGAAAGCCCTTAATGCATACTTTTATAAATCTGAGTTTACTTGGCAGTGTTTCCTTTTCACTCTCACCTTAGGACCTAACCCTCGACTCTGCTCTTTATACAAGCTCAATAAACATGTGATAGTAATCAAATGATTCCAAGACAGAAGTGATGTTATCACTTTTCCCCCCAGGGCCTGAAATCTAGATCACCTTGAGTTAAGGCAATCTCTCTTCATGGGGGCACTGCTTTACCTGCAAATGTGTTACCTTGCTGGGCTTCCGTGAGAAATCATTAGAAACTATTTGCACCTTAGCAAACAGTGTCACAGAGCAGATACTTAAGGATCTGCTTAAGTAGTGGTGAAGGGCCATCTGAAAATGTGGACAAAACTAGGGTGAGAAAATGATTTAAAAGAAACTGAAATTGAGAAAAAATTTCACTCTGGCTTTATAAAGCACTTCTTTTGTTGTCTGTTCCCAGTGATTTGATAGATAGATACTGCACTAGATGCTGAGGATGAAAAGACATAGGCACTGCAGTTGAGGAGTTCATAGACTAGTGAGAGAGAGGGACAAGAAAATCTATGATCATAACGCAATATAATACATGTTCTACAAACAGCTTTTATGGGAACACAGAGGTGAGAATACTTTCGGTTGGTAATGATGTGAGGAAAGGTTGTACAAATTGGAGGAACTTGCTAGTATAATTAGAAAAAAAAAAAAAAGACATTCCTGAAACTGGAAAGTGCATGTTCTTGAATGCTGAAAGCATTTAATGCTTTAATGCATGTGAAAAAAAGTGGCAAACTGTAAAGCACTTCACACAGGTTGAAAAGTAATACCATTTCCTTAAGTGTGGTGTACACATTTGTACTCTTCCTGTACTTATCATAAAATAGGAGGAACACTCTTGCTTAGCTTATTATGGCATTCAATAAAATACAGATAGAAAGGCATTTTATAAATAATGTGATGCAAGGTACATTTGGAAGAGGAGTGCGGGCACACAGAAAAATTTCAAATTTCTTAACTATACCACCAAGGCCCTTCAGGATTTTGCATTGGCTCCCTTTGTGCCTGGGCTCTCACCGACCTTGTTTTTGTTCTTATTGCATCAAGAGTGTTTTGAATTATATTTTACTCATGTCTCCTTTAAAATGTATTTATTCTCTTCCCCGTCAACTTCCCAATATTCCCAGGTTATATGCCTTTGACTCATTTGTGTTTTTACTAAAATATGACCTCTTCAGGATGATCTTTGGCCATCCTATTCAAAGGTGCTGAAGAGTCACCTTTGATTCTTGTTCCAACTCATCCTCCTGTTCCATTTTTGTCATTATCTAAATTTATGTTATTCATCAGCTAGTATGTAAACCGAATACCTCCCCTAACTGTTACAGAAGCTGCAAGAAAACAGAGGCTTTGTTTGCATACTTAATTGCTGTATTCTAAGCAGCTAACAAAATGTTTGAATCTCAATAAACATTGAATGAATCAATAAATGAAAATAATCATATAACCTTTGTGATTTTTGGAGGATAAATTTAGTGAACAGGATGTTAAAGAAAATCCTCCCAACTGTCTGTAGTAAAGATATAAAACATGGTTGTATGGGTTGAGAATTCTAAAAGGCTCTACATAAACAAGAGTTATTTTAGATTTGGATTGACGAGCGCTTTAAGATTAGAAGACATTTCTTCAATTATTCTAAATAACAGCAACACTAGCATTGGAAATAATTGCCTCAGCTAAATATATTTATCTGTTCCACATCCTATGGCCAAAAACATAGGTGTGCTTTAGTTATATATATATATATATATATATATATATATATTTTTCTTTTCTTTTCTTTTCAAGAAAAGAAAAATGTGTTTACAGCTTTCTTTTCTTTTCTTTTCAAGAAAAGAAAAATGTGTTTACAGCTTTCTTTCTAATAGGAGAACCTAATCTTATAGCCAGAGCCCATTATACTCTAGGAATCATTTTTGATACTTCACTATGGACAAATTATTCCTGCTTTTAGAAAACATTCTTCCTATGATCTATTAATGTATTTATCTTTGTTAGGATGCAGATACCTAATAAACAATTCTCCAAACCTTTAACAATGGAGTATCTAAGTGGTCTTCCTTTGAATTGTCATCCTTGCTTCTCTTTGTTCATTCCCCAGTAGTACTTTCTTCTTAACTCAGAAGTCAGGACAAATTCATTCCAAAAGATTGTTTTCAAGATGCTTTACTCTTGTCCAGCTCATTTCATTGTTTCTTTCTGATGACATTGTGGTCAGAGTGCCACCTCTTTAGACTCTGCTGCTGCAGTAGACCTAGGCAGCAGACAACCACAGGACCAATTAGTAATCTTTACAGGAACATTAGTGCCTGATAACTAGGCACCAATAAGCAATAGCATCCTTCTCAAAGTGCAAAGGGAGTAATATGGGTGCACTGGAGGATATGATGATAAAACAAAAAGAAAACATGATCAAATACACAAATATATGATACAAAATGACCACGTTTATAATGATCTTTACTGCTTTTGCAACTCTTTAGAATTGTGTAATGCAATTCTAATCATTTATATAAGAAGAGCCATATTTACTCAAGGACATAGTACAGTCAGCCCTCACACATTCTCAGAACAGAAGCCCTACAAGTGATCTTACTCCTGTCTTCCACATGGGAGTACTACCCAGAGCTTTTGTGTTTATTTGTACCTTATTTGGTGCTTGTAACAATAAGATAATCATAATAGTCTTGTGGGACTATTATATTTCCATTTTATAAATTAAAATAAAAACAAATGTAAATCTCAAGGAAAGAAAATTGGCTTATGTTTACATAGCCAGGCAACACCAGGCCAGTGATTCAAAGTGTTTGTCTACACCAGAGCTCCCCTGAAGTTTTTTTCCTCAGACTGTCTCATTTGGTCTGTGTCATGTTGTTATAACACTTTAGAAGAGTCCCTATTCACAAATATCCAGTGGATCCCTCTATTTGATAAAGAACTTATCTGCAACCTGACACTTTGAGAAAGGGTGACAACACAAAAAAGACTTGGTCATACCTGAGAGGTCAAGTGCATCTCTTGCCTTCTGGGAAAGCTGACAGTCTATTGAAGGAGACAAACTTCAATCGAATCATCATTTACATAGATAAGTAATTTTTGATTGTTCATAAGGGACTGGATAGTTGCTAAATACAATAGTGCATACCTTACTTAAAACGTATTAAATGGGCCGGGCTCGGTGGCTCAGCCTGTAATCCCGCGCCTTGGGAGGCTGAGGTGAGTGGATTGCCTGAGCCCGCGGGTTCGAGA
>CAUYQG010079532.1:0-10325 GCA_963574415.1 Tarsius wallacei
ACCTCTCATAAACAACAGGCCTCCTGCTGAGTCGACCTTTCGTCGACCTTTCATGAACAGGCCCCCAGCTGAGAACTGGTGAAAAAACAACCGATTGAGACAACAAATAGGGTTAAATAAGTAGTTTGATGAAGATAGGAATTAGAGTATTAATAGTAAGATAGCAAGATAAGATAAATAGTAAGATAAGAGATATAGGAACATAAGGATAGAAATAAGGTTAATATAAGTACATAGTAGTAAGTAAGTTAAATAAGACATAGAGATAAGGTTTAACTTTATAAAATAAGGATATTATGGGCCCATAATAATAATAATAATAATAATAATAGTAATAATAATAGTAAATAGCTATAATAGTAAATAGATATAAGAAAGTTAAGGAGGAAAACAGGATGTTCACAAATGCTTAAGAAAAACTCCATCTATGGTTGAGGTAGTGACTGCTGTCTAGAATGGCTTGGAGTCAGCAGGAGGAACCAAAGGGCAAAAGGTCAACCTGGTTGTTCTGGAAAAAGAGATACATGGGTGTCTGGCAGACAGCATGGGATACATTTGTGGGTGCAGGGCTAGATGGAAACCTATATAAGCATGTGAAAATTCAATAAAAATTGGCAGAGCCTTGAGCTCTCCCCAGGAAGAAGACTCCTGTCATTTTTGTCTTTTCTTTTTCGCCACTTCCCGATTCCACTGCATCAGGCCCTGCTCACCGGAGCTGGACTCCAGCAACAATAGACATAGGTTTCATTATTCTAAACTCCTGAATTAAAATGCTTTTCTTACCATGACAAATCCATGCTTTCTCATCTAATTTATAATAAAAATAATTTATTTTGTCTTTTTAACAAAAATACAACATAGAATTTATTATGCCAAACAACTCCCCACAAGTTTATTTATTTCTACATATGTCACCATATTTGATTCTCATGTAGTCTTTGTGAAGTAGACAGGACAGGCGCTACTGACTCTACATTTTTTAAGAGAAAATTTTTTTTTTTTCAGTTGAAGTCTTGCTCTGTTGCCCAGACTGGAGTACAGTGGCCGCTCCCGGCCACCGCAGCCTCGACCTGCTGGGCTCCGGCGATCCTTTTGCCTCAGCCTTCCAAGTAGCTGGAACTACAGGTGCGCACCACCATGCCCGGCTGATTTTTTGATTTATTGTAGAGATGAGGTCTCACCAAGTTGCCCAGGCCGGTCTCGAACCCGCGGGCTCAGGCAATCCACTCACCTCAGCCTCCCAAGGCACAGGATTACAGGCTGAGCCACCGAGCCTGGCTCTTTTATGAGAAAATTTAATGAGATTATGTGAGTGAGGTATTTTATCACTTATAAGAAATTAGTAGTTGTTACAGTTTACACTCTTTCCTCTCAACATGCAGTCGTTTGTGTATATTATCTGAGCCACTGTTAAAAGAGACTTACATTTTATCACTCTTGATACTAAAATTAAATACAAAGATGATGTTATAAGATATATTGAATACTATTACAATTGAACCATGTATAATTATTTGTATTGAGAAGTTTATCGTTAATATTAGAAACAAAACACTGATCACTTTGAAAGATAAATTAAATACCGAAAGAATATTAAATTGCAGAATGTAAATCATGTCTTTTGCAGAAACATGGATGCAGCTGGAGACTATCATTTCTAAGTGAATTATCACAGAAACAACAAGAAAAACTGAAAGTTGCATGTTCTCACTCATGAATGGGCCCCAAACACTGGGCACATGACCACAAAGGCAGAAACTGAAATGGGCACTACTATAGGTGAAGAGAGTGGAGGAGGATAAAGGGCACACCACCACCCATTAGGTATCATGTTCAGAACCAGGGAAAGAGAAGGCTTGGTAGAAGCCCCAAACTCAACTGCACACAATTTACTTATGTAGTAAATCCTCACATATACTCTACAACTCAAAAGTGAAAATTAAATTAAAAAAAAAAACAAGAGAATAAAACTGATATAATATTTTTAAAAATTGTAAAATGTAAATTGAGCTGAGATATTAAAATGGACACCATAAAAATTGTAGTAAAAATAATATTCTACTTTTAATATATTTCTATGTGCATTCTTATAAATTATAATTAGAAATGAACCTTTAAGGAATTATTTTTTGAACAAGTTAATAGTATTTATATTCATAGAATCAAAAATGATTGCATTGCAGAATATTAGAAAATAATAAGGCTAATTTCTCAACATAGGGATCATTGTTAAGAAGTTTAGAAAATAAATATAGGGAAAATAATAATGAAAATATTTCAGAGTTTTGTGTCCTCTATTTAAAGCTTTGTTAAACAAAATATGAATGTCTTTTCTTTTGTAAACAGGAAGATAAAATCAAGACAGTTGAAAGCTTTGAAACAAATATTATAAAATAAATAGACACAAACGTGAAAGAAAAATATATCATAACATGACACAATTTAGTGCTGTATTGGTGAATTTAAATATAATTTTCCTCATATTATTTTATTGTACACACTACAGATTTATCTTAAATTGGGATGGTCAAATCTGACCTTAAAATTATAAACTGTAAAATGCTCATATAAAATTTTGTTATTTTTTGTTCTTTGTATGAGAACACACTGGTTTTGTGTGAAACGATTAATATAAAAGGCACAACATATATCTTTACTGGAGAATTTATTCTTTAAATATGAATGGAGGGCCTTGTACTTCAGTGCAGTCCAGGGCCGTTTGCTAGCAGAAGCTCAGAGAGACTGGACCTCAGGTGTTGCGCACCCCAGGGACACCCCTGCTAATGAATCTTCCTGGTAGCTCCCAGCACCAGAAATGTCCCTACCTTCCTGTATGTAACTATGTGCATGCCACTGCTCCTTCCTCACCCTGTGTCTCTTCCTAACAGCCTAGGAGCATAGCAGTCACCTCCTGCAGGTGCTCCAACTATTAAGCAAAATTATTGCACAGGTATGGTGCTGAATGAATCCAGGAAATCACTTTGCCCAGAAGCATTTCCTAAGAGTCAGCATGACAGTCACTGCACTGAAGAAAGTTTTTACCCTAACCTGAACTATTAGTTCAGGATCACTCTAGCAGCAGAAGATCACCTTGGTCTTTTTCCTTGAAATTTAAAATTAAGACAACAAGAGGCAGAAGAGCAAGCAGATTGTTGGAGATAGTCTCCCTTTGGTCTGCTCAAGACTTTCCTGCAGCTCATAAGTAATGCGTCTGCATGTCATTGAAAAAATTACTGCTCTCTGATCTGCAAAATCTCCCTGGTCAAGATTAACTGCTGCATCAGATTCAAATTTTCCTGCTGCAAAAAGCTTGACTATTGGTCTTGTTGCTGCAAAGTCAATTTTACCTGAAAAAGGCAATACATTCAGTATGGCTGCTCTTGAAGAAAAATGTGACCTTGCTTCAAGAATGTATACTCTCCTTCAAATTTTAAAGTAAAAATTATTGGATAAATGTGTCCTTAATAAGAACCCTGAGTTAAATAAAAATTTTTTCAGTAGAATATTTTGCAGCCACACAGAAGGACAAACATGGAATTTGCAGCAACTTGGATGAATTTATTCTATCATATGCAGTGACCTATGAGAAATATAAAACAGAGTACCATATGTTCTCATTCATACGTAGACCTTCATATCATAATAGTATAAGAAAGGGATTGGCAGTAGTGGGAAACTGTCAGGGGAGGGGGATGGGATTGAGGAAAACTGCTGGGGGAGAAGACACCTCATCAACAAGGGTAGCTGCATAATGAACATTTGTGTACCTCACCCTGAATTGTACCCCACAATCAAATACCTTTAAAATACCAAATTTAAAAGTCAAAAATGTTTCATTGTAAATTATTTAGCAATAATAATTATAATAATTTTACTTTTATTTTTAAACTTTTAATTTTAAAATACTTGCAGAGTCACAAGAAGTTAGAATAGAACAAAAAGTTTCTATATAACCTTTTGACACCTTCCACTGATGGTAACATCTTACCGAATTATAGTATAGTGTCAAAGCCAGGCAATTCATACTGGTATAATACAATTAACTGGAGCATAGACATTACTTAGATTTATGGGTTTTTATATGTATTACTTTGTGTGCATCAGTGTATAATGTCTTTAAAACTAGACTATGCAGATCATAAAATGTCATACATAAATATTTTAAATAAAATGAAATAATCTATTAGGAATTATGATCCTCTTTTAAAATTAGTTATTTGGTTTCATGATATTACGTTGTTATAATGGTAGAATGATGTTTACAGAGGCTAGAGTGGTTGAGGATGGAGAGGGAGTAGGGAAATATTGATAAAAAATATAAAGTTTTTGTTAAATAGGAAAAGAAAGTTCAAGAGATCTATTGTACAACATAATGAGTATAGTTAAGACTATATTATTTTCTTGAAAAATGCTAACTGGATGTAAAGTGTTCTCACTACAAAAATGACAACTATCTGGAGTAATGTAAATGCTAATTATACTTCAATAATCTTTTATTTCACAAGTTTTTCTTAAATCATAGTTTGTAGTAGTAATTCTTTTCCATTGCATTGATTTTTTTGAATATTCCTATAAAAGTGCATATTATTTTCCTATTTTGTGTCTTTCAAAGTATTATCTTCTACACATTTTTATTTTTAGTTGGCACATAAAAATTGTACATATTTACGGGGTACAGTGTGATATTTATGCACGATTTATGTATTATGTATGATACATATGTATATACAACAGGTAATTATCAAATCAAGTTAATCAGCATATCCATCACCTCTAACATTTCTTTGTGTGACAAATATTCAAAATTCTCTCTTCTAGTTTTTTGGAATATACAATAAATTATAGTTAACTATATTCACCCTACGGTGCTACAGCGCAGATTTTATTTCTCCTATCTAGCTATAATTTTATATCCCTTAACCTCTCTGTTTTCCCCTCCCCCTTCCCTTTCCAGCCTCTAATACCCACAATTTTACTTCTTACTTCCATGCTTAAAAATAATAATAATAATAATCAGTTCCCACATATGAGTGAGAGCATGCAGTAATGCAGTATGGGAATGCAAATAGCAATGAGAGAGGAACATGGAATTACAAGGAAAACATGTGAATTGTTATATTTGTATGTGTTTGTAAGATAATAGAAAAGAACAGACAGAGAGAAGTTGAAGACATAGGAGAAAGGTGAGTTAATTATCAAACCCAAGTTTCTGGTGATGAACAGATTAGTTTACAATTAATGGTCAGGAGATAAGATTATCTAGTTAGATGCTAATGAAGAAGGAATAGATGGATAATTAAGAAGAATGGTGAATGGGTTTAGTGACTCACAAGCACATTGGGAAAACAATCAGGTTATAAAAACTTGGAATGGTTTTCAAGTGACTATTAGGATTTTTTCTGGAGTTCAGGACAATTTATCCTAGAACTAACTAGTATGGTCAAGAGGTTGGCTCAAGCATCACTCAAAAGTTCCGGTGTCACATCAGAGAAAGCAGTACAGATCTGACACATTTGTAGTTAAAAAATATATTCCTGATAGTCGGTAATACAATAAGTAACTTTACCTTAAGTTTATTCTTAAATATTTTTTGCATAGGTCCCTTTGTTCATAATTTTTAAAGAAGTATATTCATGTTACCTATGTATAATATTCTGGGTTTATTTTATCAGCAGATTACTCTATTGGAAAGTGATTTGAGTGGACATGCATATTAATACTATATTTTATTTCCTGAGAAAGAAAGGAAATTAATTGTCTAAGTCATTATTCATATGCATTTATATAGCCTTTTAGACTAATTATCTAATGAATCTATCAGAGTGACTGTATCACATATTCAATTTGAACTGCAAAAGTATTCTTTCACAGGTTAGACATAAATACAGGTTATATTATGTAGCTATAAACCCACTATATTTATCTATAGATCTATAGCTATCATACTTTGTAAAATTAGAACAAGACTTCCTTAATAAGTGTAGAAATGTTTTATGACAGCAATTTCTTATTTAATCTATAATTAAACAATAAATATGACAGAAGACCATTTTACTTGAGTGCCAATAATTAGTGATTTTATATTTATATGATTTAGTAAATGAGACATACTCTACCACTAGTGATAATTTCATTCTACAAATTGGGCAAATGATGAAGTTTATAGCTTCTTCAGAGTCGCTAAACCCTACAGTTTATCACTTTAAGCAATAATGTGGATACCATAACTAGAGAATCTACTGCGACAAGTAAGCGCACTTTCAAGAGAAATCTGTGATATTTAGTTAATTTATTTAGGAGGAAGATGAGTTTACTTTATCTTTTCGCCTAAGTCCCTTAGCTTCATTTCCATTAGGAAAATAAAATCTAAACTCACATTAAGGTTGATGACTATTTATACATCACAACTATAAGATAGATAGATGATAGATAGTTTGGAAAATATGTGAGTAGTTTTGACTTCTAAAACAAATATGCCTTTTGTGTAGCAAACATTATTTTCTATGTTCAAAATCTTTGTCCATCTAAATATGTTATATTAGATCAGGAAATAATGCTGTCTAATTGTTTAGCTAGAAGTAGAGAGTTATACCTTCCTCTATGTTACACATATTTTTTTTTCTTGTGAAGTACTTAACATATAAATATATAAAATAACTAAGTCTTTAGAGTAATTTTATTTGGATTTATATTTTGCATCATCTGTTTGACCTTAATATTTCTAAGCCTTAGTCTCTTTACTTTCAATAAACGCATAATGACTTAATGAGTATTCACTATCCAGGTTTGTTGTAGGGTCTCATTCTGAGTCTTATTCATGGTCACCATCCAAAAATGTTAACAATAAGTATAATTCTTACACTCATGCAATACATGACATATGTTTTGTTTTTAAAAGATTATGTCTCTCTTGATCTCTGTTCATTATTTCATTTTCTTATAAAGACTTTTTGTGTTGGAAGGGAGGAAGATGATGGTCGAGCCAGTCAGATTATGCAGGTTCCAGTGTGAGTGAGTGGATGGAATATTTTGTGAATGTGTCTGTGTGTAAGTGGGATTGTGAGTGGTTGCCTGAGTGGGACTCAGGAGCAAGTAGCCAGGGATCTCCTGGTGAAGCGCTGGTGCTGTAGCTGCTTTGCTTGGACCCTAGTGCTTCCCAGGGTACAGAAGCCAAGCACCATTTTAAAAAATATTTGCAAAGCCATTCCCAGGAAGAAGTTGCTGGGAGTGACTGTCAGGTCCAGGCTCTGCCTCATCACTGCAGGGACTGACTGGACACTGACAGCAAGGGCTGTGGAAAGAACACAGTGAGGGAGCCCAGAACCCCGCTGGAGAAGATGAAACAGGCACCCTGTCATCATCTTTAAACCTGGGCAGGAAAGTATTCTAGCTTGCTCACCGTGGAGTGACAGATGCGATCTCTGTGGCTGGTGGATTAAATGTTCAGGGGTTGATTGTGACCCAAAGGGAATATCCCCAAAGCATAAACTTTGGAGGGACAGGATGAGTGCTGAGTCTCAGGTACCCCACTCCCTACCCAGATTCAGCCACAGGACAAAAGGTGTGACAAGAAAAGCAAGAGGAAGACCCCCAAAAAGACCAATGGTGAATCTGGGTCTGAATCAATGCCCTCCTCCCCAGCAATAATCTGAACATCAGACCCACATGCCTGGGGCATGACTGAGAGGGACAAATCAAGGCAGAATCTGGACTTTAACCTCAATATGAAGACTCTACTCCAGGATAAGCTTTGCTGGTTCATCCCCCACCAGTACCTGGGGAAGAGACAATACCATACCTTCCCACTGCAGGGGATCCCCCTGATCATATGAGGGAGGGAGGGGAGGACTGAAGACCCACCCACCCCACCACCCACTCTTCCGTCTCTGGCCAGACACAAGAGATTGTGAATAAGCCTACAGCTCCACAGGAGACAGCAGAGCTGCTAATCTGTGAGCAGCTGAGAGGAACAATTACAGAAACTGTCACAAGAAAGCAAGTTGATTGTTTGTTTTTCTTCTTTTTTCTTTGTGCATGAATGTGTATGTAAGTGTTCAATCTGCATTGCCCCCCACCCTTTTGTTTTATTTTTATTTTTTTCTTTCTTCTTTCATTTTTTGTGTTCTGTTTATATGTGTACATAAATGATTCTGTGTTCATCTTTCAGGTTTTTTGTTGTTCTACTCTTTTTTTTAAGTTTAATGTGTGTGTGAATGTATGCTCAAGGGTTCAATGTAAATTCTTTGTTTTTTATTTTCTCTTTTTTTCTCCTTTTATTTTGTGATGGGTGTATGAGCATGTGTGTGTGTGTGTGTGTGTATGTATGTGTGTGTGTGTGTGTGTTCAATTTTCCTGTTTTGCTTTTTTTTGCTTTGTGTTTGCAGTTTGTATTGGGTTTTTTTAGTGTGTATGTGGGGGTTGTGTATGTGCATTTCATTGTTTTTTGGGTTTTGGTTTCTGTTTCTTTTTTATTTTTTTACTGTGTTTTTATTTAAAATTTTTGTCCATCTTATTTTATTCTACTTTTATCTGTTCTCCTAATTTCTATTACTGAATCTTGGACACATGTACCCATTGCATCATCATATAGTGTGGTCATGGGGAATGGGTCTCGGGGAACCCATACCACAAGCAGTGAACACTGTGATTTGAAAGAGTTTCTGAATCCTAGCTATGCATCCTCCACCTTATTTGACTCTCAAAACCACAAGAGACAGTAAATCTTTCCACCAACAGCCCTGTTTTCAAAATAGAAAAAATTCTGAGTTCTGATCAAGGAAGAACAGAGGGCTGAGTAAACATCAGAAGTGAAAGCCTCTCCCACTGCCACTGAATAATGAAACTAAAGAGAAAAAATTGATATCTGTCATAAATGAGACAAACTAATGGAATAACACAGGTAATTCCCAATGTACCAAGAAGAAAATGCCTGAAAAATCAGACCTCAGAGCTCAAACAATGCTAGTCATCAACAACTGGCCTCAGAATACAACAGAGATTAGAGAATGGATGGAAAGTGTGAATAAGACTCAAGAAAGACAAGATACAACACCGAAAGAACATGTAACAGAGACTTTGGGCATAAATAATCTCATCCAGGAAACTAATAACAATATATCAAGCATAGAAAGCAGGATTAATCAAGCAGAATAAAGAATTTCAGAACTTGAATATCAATATATGGAACTAATGCAATTTGTAAAAAAAAAAATAGAAAGAAAATTGAGAAAGAAAGAACAAAGCCTCCAAGCGATGTGTAAATATATAAAGAAGTCAAAACTATGCCTGATTGGTATCCCAGATGAAGAAAGGGAAACAGAGATAACCTAGGAGCAAGTATTCCAGGAGGTTATCTAAGAAAACTTTCCCCATCTCACCAGACATGTATCCATCCAAACACAAGAGATACAGAGAACATCCACAAGACATCAGATGAGAAGATCAACTCCTAGACTCAGGGTAATTTGCCTACACAAAGTAAGTACAAAAGAAAAAATCTTAAAGGCAGCAAGAGAGAAAAGTCACACTGCCTACCTGGTTAAATCAATCAGAATAACAGTAGACCTACTGGTAGAAACACTACAAGCTAGAAGGGACTGGAGTCCAATATTCAAAGTCCTCAAAGAACCAAGAATTTCCTACCCAGCGAATCATCAGCAATGGAGAATTAAAATACTTTCTAGACATCCAATCCCTGGAAATTATACAGCTTCCAGACCAGCTCTACAGGAGGTGCTTTAAACTGTATTAAGCACAGATGTAAAAAAAAAAAAAGAATGACCTTGTAGTTTTCCATAGAACAGGAAAACACAGAATCAAAAGAGAATACATGATGACTAAAACTTGAAAATACACACATATATCAAACCAAAAGTTAAAAGAAAACAAACAGAAAACTTTATAAGGACCTCATGATGGGGATAAACAATCACATTTCAATAATCAACCTGAAGATGAATGGACTAAACACACCTCTGAAAAGACAGAATGGCAAACTGGATAAAAAATCACCACCCAGCCGGGCTTGTTGGCTCAGCCTGTAATCCCGTGCCTTGGGAGGCTGAGGTGAGTGGATTGCCTGAGCCCGCGGGTTCGAGACCCATGTGGGCAACTTGGTGAGACCTCATCTCTACAATAAATCAAAAAATTAGCCAGGCGTGGTAGCGCACGCCTGTAGTTCCAGGTACTTGGAAGGTTGAGACAGAAGGATCGCCAGAGCCCAACAGGTCAAGGCTGCGGTGGCTGGGAGCGTGCCACTGCACTCCAGTCTGGGTGACATCTTGAGAATCCAAATCAAAAAAAAAAAAAAAAAAAAGAAGGAGAAG
>CAUYQG010079533.1:0-48125 GCA_963574415.1 Tarsius wallacei
AGAGAAGCACCCAGCGTCTTAGATCACAGCATGCAGACACCGACATCTTATACATAAACCATTATACATACATAGCCACACCTGGGAGGCAATTCTTAAAGCCAAAATATGTATTTCAAGTTATTCTAGAGACATTAATAGAGACATCAACAGCTTCTTCTCATGGTAGTAGAAGTATAACTTGACCTTGACTGGTCCCATCCCATCTCCAGCAGATTTCCCTGACATTAGACCTTCGCTAATGCCAGTTCTCCCTCAGTATTAAACCATTTCTTCCCACCTCACAGCAAACTCATCCTAGGGGTCTGTATTTACTCACAGATCCCTTCCACCACCCCCTCCCCCAAAATAGTAAATGTTGGCCTTAGAAGTCAAACTTTTGGTTTCCTTCCTGAAACTAACTGCTCGGTCTTGTGTTTTTTCTGCTCAGATAGGTTTTATAGAATATTTTTAAAGTACATCACTTAGGGAATTTCCTTTCATGACGTCTTTTGATTTTCTGGAAGAGATCAGCACTCCTACCCCAGGGGAGCCTTAATTATACCATCCTGCCTCTAAATCAATCCGTCCCTGTTGGTGTCTGTGACCCCTGGGGCTCTGTGGTCTCCTTCTCACCACAAAGTCTTCTTTTCCCAGACCAAAGGAATTTTAGTCCAAGCATCAAATAGAGATTTCCAACTTATGCTTCTTACAATTCATCTAAAAGGTAGTCACAGGCAGTTATGTGAGGTCAGCCCCATGCTGCCTCCTACCAGCCATGTGACCGCAGACAAATTACCTCTTCTGAGCCTCAATTTCCTCATACATTTCAAAAGGTCAGTTGATGATGCCAAACATTAGCAGGGTTGGTACTGTCAGGATTCCTGTCCCCCAGGGATAAAATGGCATAGAACACTGCAGGCGAAGGCACCCTTTCCTTATATCTAGAGCATGACTACCAACTTTCTCTTTGGTTTAGTGAGGCTTAGTTAGCTTAGCCAGCTTAGCCAGGCCATCATGAAACCTAGATCACTACTTACGACTTAGATTAGAGCAGTGGTTGTCAACCAGAGGCCCTGCAAGGAACATTTGGCAATGTCTGGGGACTTTTTGGTTGTCACAACTGGAGGCATCTACTGATCACCTCTAACTCACCAAGACCAGGAATGATACCAAACATCCTACAATTCACGGGCCAGCACCCCACAACAAAGAATTATTTGGCCCCAATGTGCTGAGGTAAGAAACCCTAGACTCAAGGGGTGCTGAAGAGCTTGGTTCTTATCTTCTTCCCACAGCCCATTTGACCCTTGGCACTGGGGGAGGAAGTGTGGTTCCATGAAAATTCTCACAAGTCTTCAATCTAGAGGAGAGTACAGAAAGGTAGCCATCCATCTGGGCTCTAGTTGACCATGGCTGTGATAAAGGCATTCTACCTGACAGGGAAATGCTGGGAGTGGCCCTTCTAAAATCAAGGGCTATCAAAGATGCTGTCACCATTATTATTTAGCTGTGTTCTTGAGGTTCTAGTCAACACAATCAGACAAGAGAAATGGATTAGAAATATAAATACTGAAAAATAGAAATCTTCCCTTTCAGGAATGATTACTGAAAAGGAAGAGGTAAAGTCATCGTTAATAGTAGACAATTTGAAAAATCCAGGAGAATCAGCTGGAAAACTCTTTTCCAGAAATAGAGTTCTGTAGGATAGCAGGACACAAAATGATAAACAGAAATCACTAGCTAGTGTATACATGTGCAACCAGTTCAAAGATATAACAGAAGACAAGACCCCACTTAGGATAGGAATTTAATAGTTTGGACTATTCACAAGTGGATTCTATTGTAATTAACTAGAAACCCCAAGCAACAGTGCTTTAAATGAGATATGAGTTTATTTCTCTTTCATATGAAAAGTTTTCTGAAGGTGGGCAGTGCAGTGGCTATTCCTACAGCTTGGTCCTTGACGTTATGGTCAAAGGCGGCTGCTGGGGTTCTAGGCATTTAGGCAACTGGATAGAGAAAGGAAAGAAAAAGAAGAGTAAGGCTCTTCCTTTGAAGGAGACGTCCACACATCTGATTGGCTAGAACCTAGTCACAGAACCACACCCATCTCCAAGGGCGGTTTTTCATTCTGTTTCACAGCTGTGTGGCCGTGCACATGGCTTTCACATACAAAGGAAGAAATCAAGAGTGGATATTGGAACAACCAACAATCCACGATAAAATGCCATAAGAAAAGTCCAATATCTATATGAGAGAACTTTAAAATGCTCATAAGGGACACAGATAAGACTCAAACAAATGGAAAGACAAAGAATATTGTGGATAGGAAGACTCAACATCATAAAAATATCAAATCTTCTGAGTTAATTTGTATCTTTCAACTTATTCACAATAAAAACATCACCAGGATTTTTAAAACTAGACAAATGATTCTAAAGTTCATATGGAAAAATAAACAAACAAGAATAGTTGGGACATTTTGAAAAACAATAAGGAGATTAGCCTTACTGGTTGTTAAAACATATTATAAACCTGTACTAATTAAAAGAGTGTGGTATAGAGCAATGTGATAGGATAAAATCTACAGAAAAAATCCAAGTGCACATGGGGATTTCATACCACTATTTGATAAAGGTGGTATTTCAATCAGCAGAGAATGGATGAACTATTCAACATATGGGATTAGGACAATTTACTAGATATCTGGAAACAAGTAAAGCTGGATATGTGTATACCTCACACCTGTTATCAGAACAAATTTCAAACACATCAAAAATATATGTTTATAAAATGAAGGTGTAAAAGTACTCGGAGGGAGAATGTTTTTATAACGCTGAAATGGGTAACACCTTTCCAATTAAGATATAAAATCCCCAAACCACAAAATAAAATATTAATTCAGTTACATAAAAATCAATGATATCAGTATGGCAAAACCACTATAATCAATGTCAAAATTTAAAACAACAAGCTGGGAAAAGTATGCGGTTCTTATCATAAATAAAGTTTGTTTCTTAATATAGAAAGAGCTCCTGCAAATCAATAAAAACAAACACCACAAAAGAAAAATAAGCAGCAGACCATTCATAGAAAAAAAAATCCTTTTTAAATGTATGAAAAATGCTCAAAATTACAAAGAAACTTAAGAATATACTGATACTGTTTTCACCTATCAGATATCCAATGCTCGCTAACATACCATGTTGGTAAGAATGTGGAAGGCAGGCACTGTCATATATTGCTGATGTAAGTATAAATCATTTGACCTCTAAAGAGGGCAGTTTGGACACATCTGTCAACATTCACATTCTTGTAGTATCTGGTTCAGAAATTTATTTTCTAGGAAATGTTTATGATTACCTCATGTTTGTGCTGAATGTCCTATGTACAAAGTTATTCACAGCAGTGCTGTATATAATAGCATAATTTTGGCAGCATCCTAAATGTGCCCCCAATAAATATGATGGGGTATTATACAGCCACAAAAAAGATCAAGACAGAAAGATCTTCAGTATGGATCAAGGGCAAAGGGTAAGATCCTTAAAGGTGCATATAGTAAACATCCATTTAGTTAAGAGAGGGAAAGTGAATATATATAAAGTATGATGGAGAGAATCCACAGGGAATGAATAAAAAGCAATTGCCTTTAAGGAGAGATGGGGCGTTTAGGGAGTGGATGCTGGAGGGAGAATTCTTCCTGTATTCCCCTTTCTTACACATAAATGTATTGCCTACTGAAAAAAATGAAATTATTACTAGATAAATTGAATAAGTAAAGGCTAGTCACATTGGTTCATATGTAAGGAAAGCGATTTTGCCGGATTTTCCCCCCTCTGTTAAAAAAAAAGTGATCGTACTCTTTTGAGAAAAAAAAGTCTCTATACTCAAAAGGAAAACACTTTGTATTTGAGGACTGAAAAAATGCTCAAAATTACAAAAAAACTTAAGAATATACTGATACTGTTTTCACCTATCAGACATCCAAAGCTCACTAACATACCATGGACCAGGACTACTCAATCCCTCTTTGCAAAGCTATCAGTCAACACATTTGATGAGTACCAACTACATGCCCAGCCATGTCCCGCAATTTCCCACTACTGGCAATCCTTTTGTTATAGTATTACAATAATTGTTCAAGGCCCACTCATGAGTGAGAACATGTGATACTCAGTTCTTTGTTCCTGTGATAGATCACTCAGTATTATAGACTCTAAGTCCATCCAAGTTGCTGTGAAGTTCTTGATTTTGTCCTTCTTTATGACTGCATGATATTCCATCATGTATATGTACCACATTTTTTTAATCCAGTCCTCTTTCAGTGGGCAGCATGGTTGGTTCTATGTTTTTGCTATTGTGAATAATGCTGCAATAAACATACGTGTGCAAGTATCTCTTTTTTCCATTACAAAGGAAAGGAATATAAGTTCCTAGGACTCTTCCTGGATTTGGTTTTATGTGGGGAGGTCAACTTTTCAAGAGATACAGACAGTGGAGGAGGAACTGGAGGAAGTGACCAGTGGTAGGCTTCAGGCCTTGATGGCTGGATGGTAGGAAGGTGTTTTGGTCAAGGGCCTCCTTTGGCCATGGTGGGGGGCGGCTGCTGTGTGCTGCTTGTGGAACACACTTGGCCATGGTGGCCACACTGGACCTTCTTTCCCCTGGGAGAAGCAAAGGCAGCAAGCAAAGGGATGGTGTGCATCTGGAACCAGTGCAGGGGCAGGCAGAGAGCAGGAGGTGGGAGAGGGAGACATCCTACCTACTCATGGTCCTCCCTGAAAAGAGTAGGAACCCTGGGGAGGGGCTGAGCCTGGCAGTCTGAGTCAGAAGAGAGGTGAGGTTCAGGCTGGCTTGACCTCTTCTGAATCCATCCCATTCCTACAAAATTAGAACCACTCCTTCCTCTGACATAGCAAAGGCTTTAAAAAAGTATGCCTAGAGGGGTGGCATTCGGGTTTTTTTTTTTATAAAGTTGGGTTTGGTGGGTAGCACTGGAAGAAACCAACCAACATTAAGGCCAGAAGGCAGAGGAGGGCAGGACACAGAGGCCTTCAAGGCAAGAGACTCACCAAGCCTCTCACTACCTTAAAGAAATCACGTACCTTCTTCCTGCTTCCATGACTTATTTCCGCAAGGGTAGTGGCCGCTGTTCTAAATGTGAATGTAAAGTGCTCTCCACACCTCAGAAGCATCATTGTTGTTCCTTTTACGATTAGTATTGTCATTGTACATGGCATGGGTTCAGCAATGCTGGCTGCTAGGGCACGGAGGGGCACATAACTCAGTGGGGCCCAAGCTGATGGCCTCCCAAGGATGCAGATATTTGCAAGTGAGCAGACAGGAACCCTCCATTCCCTCAAGCTCAGTTTCTTCATGAAGGAAGTGGGTATGACACTATGAAAGGCCTGCTTCCATGCACATTTTTTCATTAATCTTTCAAGCCTACAAGCAGGAACACGTCATCCCAATTTGACAGATAAGGTCACAGACCAGCAAGGTGACTTTACTAGGGCTAGGCCACAACTGGTGATGAAAATCCAGGCCTCCCATGTCTTCACCCAGTGTCTACCTCACTGTTCTCTCACCCACAGCCGGAGCTGGACCTTGACCACACACAGTGGCCAGGGTGGGGGCCAGGGAGCCCAGTCCCAGGGACTGGGCTTGGTTGGGCTCACTGCTCGTTCATGAGCATTTGCTTACAACAGCACATTTTATGTGCTCTCTTTTTCTCAAGAAGTCCCAGCTGGAAGTGGAAACGGGGTCACAGGGACAATGCAGGCAGGTCCCAAAGTGCTTCCTGCTCCACCTTTGCACTCAGGCCTGGATCACTGATGATGGCTGGAGTTCAAGTCCAGACGCCAGCAGGACTCTCCTGCTCTCTGTGTACAGAAGAATGGACCTTGTTTGCAAGACCCCCCTCACCTCCAGCAGCCCTGAGTAACTGCTAGAGGGTGGGGACCTCCGTCCAATGTGAGTTCTTCTACAGGAACAGGCCTGGGGTTTCCAGGCATGATAGTAGGGAAATTCTTACTCTGAACCCCAGATTTTACACAGAATCCCTAAGTGTAAAACAGACCCCAAGGAAGCTGCACTGGTTGAGGCCGTTTGCCTCCGTGACCCTCACTGGCTGCCCAGAACCACATGGGCTCTGTAGATCCAAGTTATTGCAACCAATGCGCCTTCTTTCCTGTCCCCACCCAGCCTGCTTACACCCAGAGACTAATCCTGCAAGGGCATCGTGTTCATGCAGGCAGATGCTCATTGCTGTCTGCCTGAATTTCAAATCCCTTTTCCTGGCATTCTAGGCTCTTCGAGGTTGGTTTCAACATGCCTAGCTTGCCTCATGTTCACTGGGTCCCAATTCTCTGGCCTACTCACTTTTGGGTTTTTTGGGGGGTTTTTTTGTTTTTTTTTTTGCATCTGCTGTTTTGACCTTTCCCTCCCTCCCACCTCCTCTCCTCATGTTCTGTCCAAAACTTAGCTTCTATCCAAGCTTCTCATGAAGGGCACTGTTTCCTGGAAGTTCTTACTGACTGTACCAGTTGTCTGTGGTTTCCCCCTCTGAAATGCAGCAGCCTGCATGTTGATGCCCTATCATGCGATCCCTGACTCTTAGGTGGTTTTCTCTGATTCACTGATGTTCAGGGGTGTCTGGCTGGTCCCCTTAGCTGATCCCCGCGGTTAATTCATGAAGGAGGGGAGATAGATGCTTCTTTTTCTCATAGTAGGGTCAAATTAATATGAATTTCAGTGCATAATAGGGCTTCCATAAGTAACTACTGACTTTGACCCATTAAACCACAGCAGCCTTGGTATAATCCTGAGGTCACAGAAGCTCCTCCTTCTTGCTGAAGAGAATGGAGGTGACACGGAAGGCTAGACAGAGCCCCTGGACTGAGATGGTTTCAGGCAGGTCAAGCCTCCCTTAGGGCATTTTTTTCTGGAGTTTTCCTCAGGATATTCACATCTCTCCAACTCGAGAAGGCCACATGGAGGGGAGTGAAGCATTCACAATGTGGTCTTGGCCTATTTTGCAGGGATTTGAAACTGGACAACATCCTTCTGGATGCAGAAGGCCACTGCAAGCTGGCCGACTTCGGGATGTGCAAGGAAGGGATCCTGAACGGAGTGACGACCACCACATTCTGTGGGACTCCTGACTACATAGCGCCCGAGGTAAGACGGTGTGCGGAGGGCCACCTCTTCCCAGTGCCAGGGCCAAGGCAGGTTCCAACTTTATGCCCTGGGGTCATCGAACATTCTGTGGGATTCCTGACTGCATAGCACCTGACCTAAGATGCCGTGCAGAGGGCCACCTCCTCTCGGTGCTAGGGCTGAGGCAGGGTCCAACCCCACTTCATACCCTGGGGTTATCTAGTGCTTATGGGGGAAGGCTTGAGAAAACAAGGATAAATTCTAGAGAGTAGAGAGAAGAGGAAAGATGAAAGGTTTCCTGATTTCTCCATAAGGAAGTCTTGGTGAGATGATGAGTGAACTGAATAACAGTCTCTTACCCAAATCTGGATGAGTCCTCACTGAACATCACTCTCCCATCCTCGTCCAGAACCATCAATTCAAGAGAAACCATCAATTGGACCAAGAGAAATGTGTTGACTTGTGTGACTGTTTTCATGCCCTAAAAACCAGAATGAAGGGGTATCGTTGACCAAGGCAGCACTTAATACTATCAGCTATCATTTGCTTACAGTAAAACCAGGAACTGTTCACCATTTCTAGTGTCATGGCAACTCTATAGCATGGGCACACAGGATGGAGCAGGGGGAGGAGAGTGACTGTGCCTCATTGTACCCAGAGATAGGGATGTTCCGTGTGAGCCTTTTTCGTGAAAGTTGCTTGAATATTTTGTTCATCGTGAAGCGTCTGTTTGCATTGAATTTCTCCAGGTCAGCCTTGCCCAAACTGAGAGATACCTAGTGTGACATGATCCAGATTTAAGACATGGCCTGTCATAGATACTTCATCAAAATGATCTCGATGGTTCTGAGACATGCAAGATGCAAAGGAAATACCAATCCCAGTTAAAAATTACCCATGGAGGATAGGTGTTAACACATTCAGAGTTCATTTCCTTTCCATGGGCGTTGTTTGAGCACCTGCTAGACCCAAAGCCATGTGAGGGTAAAGAATTGACTGAGACACTGGCCCCTTTCTAAAGGAACTTTTGGTCTAAAGGGAGTGACAGGTAAACAACTAATTAAGTAGAAAAAATAGATACATAAAACAAGATGGTATCCTCTGGGACTGGGGAGGCTTCTTGGAGCACCTGGTGGTTGAATTGAGTTGTAAAAAAAAAAAGAATTTCCTTTGGCGGAAGGGGCGGGGAGGGCATTCCTGAAAACAACAGGCTTGGAATGGGGGCTGGGCAGGAAAGGAGATCCAGATCTCTGTGCTCTGAATCCTTTGAGGTCAGGGCCTATGATTCTAATCTGAGGACTCCCGGTGCCCAGCACACAAATCAGGCTCTTAGTAAGGGTTTTTTGGAAAATGAGACCTCATGACAGTTCAACATGAGCAAAGGCCAAGAACTAAAAACATCTTGGCCTTTTTCAGGAGAGTTAAATAGAATACAGGATTTCTTAGTGCTCGTGGTCATGAACAAGATTGGGATAAAGGACCAAGGAACGTGGCCTTGATCATGAAGGATCTGTGGTCCCATTAAGCAGACGAGGGCCCTCATCAGACCTGTCCCAGGAAGAAGACGGGCAATAGCAATGCAAACCAGAAGGCAGGGAATGAGGGACTGACAGCCCAGAGTCACAGGCCAGACAAGACCTCGGGAGACCTGAGAAGAATCTAGACGTGGAGGTGGTGAGTGACAGGTCAGTTCTCTTTAGGACCTTTATCTTCTGAGAGATCTGAAAAGTAGAGATTTCAGATTTTTAGTCTGTCTACTGGTGTGCTCCCCTAGCAGGAACACTGGGAATTCGGCCTTCAAGGAGAAATAAAAAGAGAGCGAGAGCCTTCAATAGGGACCTGCTTCCTCCTTCATTCTTTATTGTCAGAGTACTCAATGCCAGTCCCTCTCTGAGCTGATGCCAGAGTCAAAGGGTTGACAGCTCAGTATAGTAGTTAAGGATGCAGCCCAAGACAAACAGTCATTTCACGATGAACAAAACACCCACTCCACTCTCATGAAAAGCAATCCATTAACAAGACTCACAACGAACAGCTCTGATCTCTGCCCACGATGTGGCCCAGACGTTCTTCCTTCCCGTTCTGTCCTTTGTGTCCTCTGTACAGAATCGCCACTATGCTGGACATGACAAACAATCTCTGGTCTCACTGCAGACAGATTACGGCTGATAAAGGTATCATCGTGGCTGGGTTGTGTAATAGGGAGGGAAAAACACACAATCCAGAGAATTGAGGTTCAGATCCCGACTTGACCACTAATGCTCCCCTGTGACCTTGATGAAGTCACAACATGTTTTTGAGCCTCCGGTTCCTCATCTTTCAAATGGGGATTGTATCTCCCGCCCTACCCACCTCATCAAGCTGCTTTGAGAATCTAATGAGATTAGAGCACGAAAACACTTCGGAAAGCCTACACTCCTGTTCAAATAGGAGAGGTTCTGAGGTTCCAGGCTAACCCTGAAACCAGAGATGCCTTCTGAGGCACGAGCTCTGCCCTGAAGTGTCTCTTCCCACCGTGTGCTCTTGGCTGACTCCATGGCACTCCCTCTCCTTCCTCCATGCTTGGCTCCCCAGGAAGTGGCCGCTGGCCCTGAAGAACACCTGGCATCACCAGGCCCAATGCCCGTTCTCTTCAATCCCAGCCCTGATCCACTCACGGGGTTGGCAGCCACACCACGGGCCTTCCCATGGCATGCGAAGCCTTGTCCCACCCTACACTGCTGACAAGGCGATTCGGAAGCAGATAATTAGGGCCAGGCCTAAAAGGAATTTTACAAAAGATGCCACCCAAAGCGAGAAGGTTCTGGAGGGGGTCTGGAGCAGGGCCGCTTTGCAGTTTCCTCAGCACCATCCAGTCTTAGCACATAAAGGCCACCTGAAAACCATCTTTTCCCCAACCTGTGGAGGCACAAAACCCAGCTGTCTTGCCTCCCTGAGGCTGGAGGGTGGCCATGGCCACCTTAACTCCCAGCGTGAGAAGGGAGAACACTCGGTAAGATACACACAGTGTACACATGTGTCAACCAGTCACCAAATGTGGGCTATCTCCTAGGTGGTAGATGGGCTGGCCATGGTGGTGGGTTCACAAGGATGCTAGAACCCTTACAGTCTGGGGCTTTATAGAGGTCTTTGAGAGACGTTGGCCTTGAAAAAATAATGATGCTGTAGAATGTGGAAAGTGCCTGTAAATCTTAGGAACAGGGCAACCCCTTCGGGTCCCCTCCCACTGTGGTAGCTTTTTCTGTCCTCTCAATAAATCCTGCTTTCAAAAAATAAAAAAAATAAAAAGGGAACAGGCAGGCATCTTAGGTTGTGTGCTGGCTCTTTCTTTCATTTTTATTTTTTTGAGTCGGAGTCTCACTGTCGCCCAGGCTGGAGTGCAATGGCATGCTCACAGCCACTGCAGCCTCGACCTGCTGGCTCCGGCGATCCTTCCACCTCAGTCTTCCAAGTAGCCGGAACCACTGGTGTGCGCTACCACGGTCAGCTAATTTTTTGATTTATTGTAGAGATGAGGTCTCGCCAAGTTGCCCAGGCTGGTCTCGAACCCGTGGACTCAGGCAATCCCCTCACCTTGGCCTCCCAAAGTGCTGGGATTACAGGCTTGAGATATACTGTATTCTTTTAATGCTAAAACTTAGCAGTTAGTGGTAGTGCCTTCTAGATTGTCTTCATCTCTGCACCACAAATAAAGAAAACAATTCGCTACATTTCTCTGCTAATGCTCTGAGCGCTGAGCGCGGCTTGATTTTGAAGTCCAGCGTGAGCCTCAAGTATTCTCAATGCCCGTTCTTTGGATCTGAGCTAACTTCACTGTTCTAACATGTAACTGCCTTTGATATGTGCCTATGATGTTTGAAGGCCAGTAGGCCACCAAATACCCAAGTAGAAAACCTTTCACATAGCACCACATTCTGTGAATATAAGTATATTTGATGAATTTATAATAGCTGATGAATTCTAATAGCACGCTTAGATATTTATAGATTGGGATAAAATGGCATGTTTACAAGAAAAGAAGTGCAGTTCCATGGTGCAGTATCCACGCATTTCTCGAAGGTGCTGATGACCCCATTTCTAGCTTTGTTCTAATGCTGCATAATAGACTTGTTGCTGATATGATGTTATTTTCATAAATCATTACCTCCTTATACTTTTCTTGTGTTAGTAAAGAAAAAAATACAAGTTATGCTTGTAGCCTTCCCAGGTCAATTTTAAAAATAGAGTACACTCTAAAGGCAAGAAATAGAAAGGGGAGGAGTGGAGATAAACTGATAGAAAGAAGGAAAAAAAAGAAGGAACGGAGAGAGTCGGGGAGGAAGGGAAGAAAGGAAGAGGAAGCCATTGAAAAAAGTAGAGAGGATAAGGTGTAATGAAGAGTGAATAAAGTGAAGTGAAAAGCTAACAATTCAGGTAGTAAAATCCCAGCACTTTGGGAGACCAAAGCAGGAAGACTGCCTGAGCCCAGGGGTTCCAGACCAGCCTGGGCAAGTGAGACCTCATCTCTACAATAAGTCAAAAACATTAGCCAGATGTGGTGGCGCGCACCTGTAGTTCCAGCTACTTGGAAGGCTGAGGTGGAAGGATCACCTGAGCCCAGTAGGTCGAGGCTGTGGTGGTTGTGAGCGTGCCACTGCACTCCAGCCTGGGCGACAGAGTGAGACTCTGACTCAAAACAAACAAACAAACAAATAAAAAATCTGGAAGACAGAGAAAGGTGAAAAGGTGGGAGGAAAAGTAGTGACAGAAAGTGGTGCTTTGGAGACAGGCTGCAAATATAAAGAAAAAATTAAAGCTAATGGCAAAGAAAAGATGGGAAAATGAACATTTAAAAATGAAAAAGGGACGGGCGTGGTGGCTCACTCCTGTAATCCCAACACTTTAGGAGGCTGAGGTAGGAGGTTCGCTTGAGCCCGGGAGTTCAGGGAAACATAGCAAGACCCTGTCTCTACAAAAATAAAAATTAGCAAATTAGCTGTGCATGATGTGGGCCTGTAGTTCCAACTACTTGGGAGACTGAGGCAGAAGGATCACCCAAGCCAAGGAGGTCGAAGCTGTGCTCAGCCATGATTTTGCCGCTGCCCCCCAGTCTCGGCAACAGAGGAAGACCACAACTCAAAATAAAATAAAAATGAAAAAGTAATAATTCTAAAGCTTATCATAAATATGAAAGCAAGAGGAAATGTTGGAGAAGTTAGAGACCGTGAGGAATACAATGAGAAGAGAGAAAAAAAATTGGAAGCAAAGATTAAAAAAAACAGAAGGGGTTTCAATCAACTGTTACCCACTAGAGGACATGCTAGAGAATGGAAAGTTAGAAATAAAAACCACTGATTCTTTTGTTTACCATTATCATTACATTTTGTCTTTTTAACTTTTTATTATTGTAAATGGATAGTACCAATGATACCAGTATTGCATACCGTACATCATTCTCTAGGTTATATTACATATATAAATCTGGAGCCGTATTGGGTGAAAATGCACCCAAAAGAGAAAGCACACATAAAAGTCAAAGATAAGCTATAACTTGACAATGTGTACCCAAAAAAAACCTCTTCCAAATTGTATCCCCTTAGCTTTCTAATGCCAACTTTAAATTATGTTTGCCTTTCTCATGCATTTTCAGACTGGTTAAGCAGAATCACAACCTAATACTTGCCTTGCTATTTGTTTGGAGGAAAAGCATCTCTCATCGCAGTGAAGTCGGGGAAGACGGTGGAATCACACTACGCAGCACTTGGACGGATGGAGTTGATCCGCCGCACATGCAGATTCGCTCCTCAGCCAGCGCTGCGTGGCCCTTTCCCACGTTGCTCTTACCTGCACGTTATTTCCTGCGGAAGGTTTTGTGCGCTCTTGTCTCAGAAAATTAAGTTCTTTCCTTTGGGAATATATCTTATTTTACTAGAGAAAAGGATTGAGGCATCCGTATCCTTCGCGCAAGAAAGAAAAAATAAAACAAAATATTCCCTTGCAGTATTTGCGCTTGGTCTTTGCTGGGCCAGGCTGAAGTTTGCTGTCTTCAGAGGTAGAAAGTGTGTTGCAGTATCAGCTGCTTGCCAGATTTAGTCTAGGCCTCATGGGCCTGAGATTTACTGTTTTTAATCTTTTTTCTGATGGGCATTCTAAATACCTGTTTCATGCAATGTTTAATTTCAGCACAGCAGGTATTAGTGTCTCCAAAACCAGGAATGAGCCGCCTGTTTCCTTGGATGAAGAAATGCCTAAAACACAGCTCGGTTTTTAGTGCATCGAGCCCTTTATCCCCCTAACAGTCAGTGCCTGTTCCTTTAAAAATGGCACTTTTTATTGATTCCCCTGACCATTTCTAAGATAATTTTCCATAGCCTGACTTCCCCACTAAGAAAGTAAAACTCCACATCTGTATCCATTTGGACAGTTTTTGAACTGAGACTAACCCACAGAAGAAAGATTTGGGGCTGTTTTGTTTTAACAAAATGGCAGCCTGAGGACATCAAAGAGAAACAATCGCTCTAGAATTTTCTGTGCAGATGACACAAAGAGAAATTATCTTCAAAATCATCAGCAACACCACTGACAAGACCTTTGTTAATATTTACATAATCTAACAAAATGTTTGATCCTTGGTGCTCAAGGAAGAATTTACCTCAATTGGATATAATGTATGAAGTTAAAGCAATGCTAGTCTAATATACTTGGTGCAATTTTTAAAAGAGGCGATAATTGTTCTTAACTGCTCCATAAAGGCAGGTCAAAGAATTGATCACGCAATTGTATAAGCTTAACACAGAGAGAGAGAGAGAGAGAGAGAGAGAGAGAGAGAGAGAGAGAACTGCAAAGGGGAAGGCAAAAAACAGACATTCTCATATATATAGTCATCCATGCTTGAAAAGTAAGTCATTCAAGAATGAGAAGGTCCTTCAAGTTAAAAGAGAAACTATGTCAGTTAACAATTATTTATTAAGCATGTGTACTTAACCTGCCCAGTGTGAAATGTTTTCCACATGATGTATGTGGTTCTCTACAAAGAAACCTCTTTAATAACACTTTTCCAACTCGTTCTCATTTCTGTGTTCTGCCGGGTTCCCTCTTGCCACTTCCACCTTTAGTTCATTTCAGTAATAAATATATACATAGATAAATTTGAAATCATGAATGATCCCCAACTTACAACGATTCAATTTAGGATTCTTCAACTTTCCAGTGGTGCAAAAGCGATACTCATTCAGTTCCTCTTCGATTTATAATGGAGTTACATCCAGATTACATCTGGATAAACCCTTCATAAGTTGGAAACAGTTTTCAACTTACGATATTTTCAACTTGCAATGGGTATATCAAGGCATAACCCCATCTAGGACCTAGAGTATCTGTATGTAAAATAGAGAAGGTCAGGCATGGTGGCTCACATCTGTAATACCAGCCCTTTGGGAGGTCAAAGTAGAGGAATTGCTTGAGTCCAGGAGTTAGAGACAAGCCTGGGCAACATAGCAAGACTCCATCTTAAAAGAAAAGAAAGAAAGAAAGAAAGAAAGCAAAGGACAAAATAAACTGAGAAAATCTCAGGAAGAGATGAAATTATTATGAACAAAGACCTCAGATAAAGCTTCCTGTTCCTTTAGTCTGTTGTTCAAATTGCAAATAGAAGGATCATTCCTCTAATCAAATTTGATAACAATAGTGATAACAAATCAAATTTGACAATGATACTGACAGATAATGTTAATCAGTGCTTACACTCGTTGAAGGCTTAGCGGTGTCAAGCATCATCATAAATACTTCCTGTACTGGACTTTTTCTAATCATCTTCATCCCCTGTTGAAATGTCTTCATTGGCTTTTCCTTGCCCTCAGGAGGGAGTTCATACTTTAACAGACTGTATAAGACCTTGCTTCATCAAACCTCTCTTCTAAACTTTTCAGCTTCACTTCTGACTGCCTGACACTCCATACTCCAGCCATCAAGGACATCCTTCAGTTCTTCTGAGACACCTAGCTCTCTCTCGTCTTTGAACGAGTCCTACTTATTCTGAGGGTCTCAACTGTAATATTACTTCCTCTAGGGAGCTTTCTCTGTCCTTACTTACAGGTCCTGATGAGCTGTTCCTCCTGTATCCAGAGCATCTGTGCTGTGTATGATCAGTGCACTTATTCCAACACATTATAATTTCCTGCCTGTATATTCTCCATTAGACTATAAATTCCATATGGGCAGAGATACTGAATGCCAGGTTTACAGATTGTTCCCAGTAAATATTTAGAGAATTAATGACTGGATAAATAAATTCCTATCCCTAAGAATTGCTTAAAGAAAGAGAAAGCTGGGGTGACTCTCTTTCTCTGTAATAGAAACCTATCCTCTCCCAGAGGGGAGTACAGAATTCAGTCTCTATGGTGCTCGCATCAGGTGAAATCATCCCAGGGAATAGTTGGATGTCTTTCCTGTAGTCTAACCCAGTGGTCTCCAAAATGGGTTGTATAAGATGATCTTTAGTTACGCAGGAAGAAATGTGCATTTAGAGCCATATCTGCGTGAAAACAAATTGTACACGTAAATGCTACACAGATTGACATTCATGACCGCTCCTGATTTGTATGTCAGACAGCCTTGAGGAGTGTGGTAACCACTGAATCCTGGGCAGGAAGTGGTAACATACACAACACGCAACCACTTGGGTTATGTGTATGAATAAAATGGATTAATGGGGTCTGTAACATAATCTGAGTTATACCAACCTCACAAAGTAGACATCTTATGTTTTTAAAATGGCTGCAAAAATTACAGCTTGAAAGTAATACAGATAGCAAAAGCTTTACAGACAGGTGATGATACCAGTAAAACATGCATAAGCTGGCTACTCTTCCTAGCATGAGCTCTTTGATAGCCACATGACTAACCCAAATAAGGACAATATAATTTTACATGACAATAAGTACCAAAAGTAATCAAAAGTGCCTTTTTTAAAGACCACTATATTTATTGACATCAATGATACATTTTGCTCTGGGTGTTGTGCCTTGAGATGTTAACTGATGATGATCATAGCATATGTGTATAATTTGTTAACAAACATATATAGATGTATGCTCAAAGGGTGTTTTTTATTGAGGACTGCTCAGTCAAAAGAGCTTGAGGAACGCTGATCCAGAAGGAGTAAATATCTTCCTTCTTTCCCATTCTACTTTCTACTCTTTCTCCTCCAACCATCTCAAAGCCTAAATCTTGCTGCCCCTTTCAAGTCTTTATGGCTCATCTGATTCTGTGACGCCTGCCAGTTTTGTTTTGGTTTTCGGTGTTTTTTAAGAGATGGTTTTGCTCTGTTGCCTAGGCTTGAGTTCAGTGGGATGATTATAGCTCACTTCACTGTCATCTCAAAATTCTAGGCTCCAGCAATCCTCCTGTCTCAGTCTCCAGAGTATCTAGGATTACAGGTGTGTGCCACGACACCAAAATAATTTTTTTAATTATTATTATTTTTTTTTGGTAAAGGTTGGGGGTTTCACTATGTTGTTCAGGCTGGTCTCAAACTCCTGGCCTCAAGCGACCCTCCTGCCTCAGCATTCCAAAGTGCTGGAATTACAGGCATGAGCCACCATGCCCTGTCTCCACTTGTTTTTATGTCTCTCTTGTCCAGGCCAGGTCCCTGCTACTAACTTTTAAGACATTGAAGAAATAAGCCTTGGCTATTTCCTTAATAGCTCACCAGTAGAAAAATACACTAGCAACTCCTGAATACAATGAAATATAAGCCATGGTCCCTGCCCTAAAAGAAATGGGTTTAAAAGATTGCATAAAGTAGTGTGAAGTTGTAATAGGCTGACTAGTGTCCAAGTCTTGCTTCTTTTTCCTGATTTCAAGACCAGTAAGCAGGCCCCTTTCTTTTTTTTTCTTTTTTTTTTTTGAGTTGGAGTCTCACTCCGTTTTCCAGGCTGGAGTGCACTGGCACGTTCCCAGCTACCGCAGCCTCACCCTGCTGGGCTCCAGCTATCCTTATGCCTCAGCCTTCCAAGTAGACAGAACTACAGGCACACACTACCACGTCCAGCCAATTTTTGATTTATTGTAGAGACGAGGTCTCTCCAAGTTGCCCAGGTTGGTCTCAAACCCCTGAGCACAGGCAATCCACTCGCCTCGGCCTCCCAAAGTGCTGGGATTACAGGCTGAGCCACCGAACCCGGCCCTAGCAGTCCCCTTTCAATGATTTCACATCTGGAGGTGAGTGTGGGCCCATGAACAGAACTCCACATTTTTCACTGTGGTACTCATGAATGCCATTCTCAGGGTTTTCACCTTGTTACACAAAATGCATTCTAAAATTTCACAAAGGCCAAAACTGTCAATAATTAATGCTTTACATTTGATTGGCTCTGGATTGAAACTGCAGTATCTATCACTCTACAAGGCTTTGATGATTTTACAGGAAATCTTAGAACAGTTGTCTCAAAAAATAGGGGCATTCTTTAAGAGGAGTTGTCCTCGATGTGACTTTTAAGACTCCCCCCACCTAAAATTTGACATATTAATGATCTACTATTCAACCCAACATTCCTTGCTATGAAAATGTTCAAAGGAATTCACTCACCATTGTCCTTGTTAGTTGGAAATGAATGCTTATTGATCACAGGTATTGATCTCCTACTTTAGATAAAAACAATACTTTTCAAAGTACACTCAAAAGAGTTTAAGGGCTAAAGTAAAAATGTAACTTATGCTGGTTACTAGGTGATTGATCACAACTGATTTTGCTGCCATAGGACATAACTTACTGTGACACTGCTTATCTGAGCTCCAGAGTCTACCCTCATTGAACTGTGCATTATGTATGAATGATTGATGTGGTTTTGAATATTTTGTTAGAATCACCTTTCAATCCATTTTACATAGCTGACTTACACAAAAGATGAGTGCTACTAAAAATTCTCCAGGAGGAATGTAACAATTATGAATGTAAGTGCTTTCTGGTGATTTTGTTCACCTGGTAATGCTAATTCCTGTTTTGTTTAGAATCATAGAGCTGAAGTCAAGCTTGGCTCATCTGGGGAGTATTTTTCCAAATTAAATATATATATTTTTTCCATGTCAGAAGTTAAAAAAAAAAATTTGGTCAAGATTCTGCAAACGATCTGGAAAGGAGAACAGCCAGGTGTATATAAGTAGAGAAAAACTGCAAAAGATTTGTCTCTTGAGAACTGTAACATTTGAACTTTATATCCCATCTGCCTTAATTCTACCTCGTTTATCTATTTCGTTGTGACTAACGAAAGTATATATTTTTAACATTTGTGAGGGATTCGATTAAAGCCCTCAGAAATGGCCGAGGACATACAGTGATATAACGCCTTCTCCATCTGATTGTGGGACGCGAATTCACTCTCTTTGTCTACATGAGAACAGGGTTTGACGATGTAAAATGACAGCTGTTTTCATCTAGCTTTTCTTCCCAGTCTATTTCACACAACAGTCCATCATTAGAGATCATTACTGTATTACCATTGTTAACAAGGAAGAATAAAGCCTCCGCCTTCGTCTTTCTTAGGTATAATAAGTCTTATGGAACAAGAGTACCCTAAAGGCCCTTCGCTTCTAAAAATGATTAAACTTCACTCAAATCACAGCCTGTAACCCACTTCTGGGCATAGTATCAAAGTCAGCTCCATAGGTGTGATCTAAGGCAGTATACTATTCCTGCCTCAGGTTTTGCACAAGAGTAGTTTGCATGCATTATCCTCAAAGAACAGATTGCCTTTTACCAAAATCCTATGCATTTTGGCACTTGGTGAGTGTCTTAGATGGCATTAACTGTAAAACATTTCTTTTTACATAATTATGGCTTTGTTTTGAGTGTGTGCTAAGATGGTTGTAAAAGTTTTAAATGTGAAAGGCTTCGGGAATAAGAGAAAATCTTTGAGCAAAAATGAAAGCCTGTTGTTAACAATTAAAGTTAAAAATTTCCTGACAGTCTTTCAAAACTTAAAAAAAAAAAAAGCTGTACATGATTATTTTAATAATTGCTCCCCAAGTTATACCATTATTGGAAATGTATAGAAAATACAAGTTGCGATGATTGCAAAACACCTGGAGAATTAGAGCTATTGTTTCCTGGGCGTATTTATGTAGCAATAAGACAATTTTTGTCAATAACTGATAAAAATAAATGCAGAGAGACCTGATGTTCATTCTAATAATGAGAAATCCTTCCCAGTACTCAGAAAAGGTCTTTGCCTCAGGCACTTACTCAAATTCCTGAACCCACCATCCTGCCATGAATGTGTTAATTGACATGCTTGTATAAATTTTAGTAAAGCCATAATATTTTTGCATGGCAACTATTAAAAAATATTTTTTCTCTTAATTTCACCAGGGAGGCTGAGACTCTGAATTTTTCCCCCTTGCAGGAGGGAATAATTTAGATTTTTCTTCCATCCCTGTCAGAAGTTGAACAGACGAACAAAACAGATTCTTCAGAGACAATTTTACACAGAGTTACATCCATCCAATTCAATTATAAATTAAATTGACTAACGAACCATAGCTCATTATGGGAATCAATTACTCAGAACTGTCTTTGGACCAAAAATGTGGAAAATAAAAAATAATGGTCATACTTCAATATACCAGATTGTCAACGTTTGAAAGCTCTGTTTTTCTCTAGCTTGGCATAGTCCAACGCCAAAAAGAAATGATAATCATTTGTTTTACTGCTCCTAGAGATGTTCTCGTTTTATGAAGACTAGTTAATTCTTGAGTTTTGATCTCTTTGGGACGAGTACCTCAGGCTTTTCTGAGATGACAGGCCAACCCTGGAGTCATGCAACCTCGTGGGGATCATTCAGATCAACTTATGCAAATGTGTTATTAAAAGGAGCCCCGTTTTAGCCTCTAGTGCCACCCAAGCAATGAGTCAAAAAATCTTGGGAGGTCATGTTAGAAGCCTTTTATTAATAAAATGATTCTAGTAACAGGATGGGAGCGGCTACAACTCTCTGGGGCATTTTCAATCCAATTGTTTGGTGAAAGGAAATCCATCGATAACCCAAGGACTGCCTTATTTAACTGAGCAGAATTAAAGCAATAACACTCAAAAGGCTTTCTCCTTTCGAGGTCCACAGCCCAGAAATTTCCCATCTGTTACAATGAATAAAAAACTGTTCTGTTTTGAACATGTGTAAATAAAGGTGCTATGCATGATTGCATACATATACCAATATAGGCAGCATGTCTTACACAGGGCAGAAGTCTGTGCCTACTTAACATATCTCGCTAATGTGGTCAAAGATTTGTGCCAGACATTTTTTCTGATAATTGAACTCCTGAAGACACTTTAGTTTTACTTTTCTTCCTATATTTCATGTTCACTCGTACTTGGAGAGTAGCAAGAGTAAATATTTCCAACTCAAGCATTCACCTAGAGAACTGAGATCTCAAAAAGGATACTGCTATGTATGTTTTTCTCATGCAGTAAGGCCAAAAGGAAATTGTTTACTCAGGAAAGCTGTACCATACACAAAAACAAACTAATCCTCATAAATATATAATTCAACATCATTTTGCTTAGAACCTCATATTTTAAAAACATCCATTTCTTGAAATGAAATGAATCTGACTTTGTTTCACTAAAACCTTATTTTTTTTTTGGAAATATCAGACATAAAAGAGAAGTGGTTGGGAAATTTCAAAGGTGTTTTTTGGTTGATAGTGAGGAGGGGGCAGCTTCTTCCTTAATTTACTTTTTTACCATTAGAACAAGGGAAAAGAATAATTGCATTTCCTATTATGTTCAGTAGAAAGGGGAAAAGGAAGAATGGATCTGTAAGTAGAAATATAAGCATTTAATAAAAGGTCTCTTGAAAAAATAATTTCAATAAATGGGGCCATAGTTCAGGAACTCAGGCTCAGGTTTTAGAACTAAGAGTTCAAAGATACATAATATGCCTTGGATTGAATAATTTTGAAAGGGGTTGAGTTGTTTTCTACCATAAATAAACACAACTTAATTTACTGTTTTAATGGCTTGCTCTTTTGTTAACAGCTCAAGACTTGGGTCAAGCCTGAATTCAAATCCTATTTCTATCCCTTACTATGGCAATAGTCCAGTCAACATCTCTAAGCCTCTGTTTCTTTTTTTAATTGGAATCTCATTCTGTCGCCTAGGCTGGAGTCCTGTGGAATGATCATGGCTCACCACAGCCTCGCCATCTTGGGCTCAAGTAATCCTTCTACCTCTGCCTTTTAGAGTCACTGTGATTACAGGAGCACAACACCACGCCTGGCTAATTTTGTTATCTTTTGTAGAGACGAGGTCTTGCTATGTTGCCTAGGCTGGTCTCAAATTCCTGGGATCAAGCAATCCTCCTGCCTCAACCTCCCAAAGTTCTGGAATTACAGGCATGAGCCCCCACACCCTGCCATAGTTTCCTAATCTTTAAAAGTGGAATAATAATAGTACCTATTTCCTAATATTGTTATGAGAATCAAATAACATAATGCACGCAAAGAACTTCGCACAATGCCTGGCACCCAGTAAGATACAATACATGGTAGCTATTATTCTTGTTATGGTTGTTCTTTTTAACTTGTAACTCCAGAATACACAACACCACAATTCTCAACTCAAAGGGAAACAAATATTCTCTCTTTTCATTCTATTATCGGGGACTTTGTTAGGACTGAGCCATGCCCTATTTCTCAAATAGCTAGGCAATGCAGGCCTTGAGTGGTGTGGAGGGCTGTCTACCAATGATGGAGTAGGTTGTGAACAGATGCCTGCAAACTTCTGTGGAACATAGTTCAGCTGTCTTATTTCAGTCCACACACCTGACAAGCAGGTCCCCCACTACTCAGTTTTTGGCCATGTCCTTAAACCAAAAAGTGCTCAGAAGGCCATCGCAGAAGACTGCTACCAACTGAGTGATAGGTGCTTAGTAGGCTAGAAAAAACTCAGAACTGGGAAATTATATAAACACGTCTGATACTCTGTCAGAATTTCGAAGGTGTGTTTCTTAAAGGTCTCAAGCGTGATCTAATAGTGCATTGCCTGAATATTTTGCTTTTGAGTCTATATTTGACAGAGTTTTCACGTTATCAAAAGTAAATACCTTTCTCTTCACTCCTTCATGTAGCGATAGGCAAAGAATCTAAGTTTGAGAGGCTGAAATCAGACTTGCATTATATTGCAGTCCTTGGCAAAGCCTTCTGCTGTTTTAATTTTAACCAATTAGAAGAGCCAATCTTCTTTTATTTCAGAAATGTATTAAAAGATATCACATTCAAAGACTGGACATGCCCGCAATTAATTACTGGTGTCCGGCTAAAGGTCTACCATTAGCTATTGCCATGACAACCTTTAGAAGGCCTTGGCCCACCTGTTGCAAGATAGAAACAGCATTAGGCAGTTGGTTCCTGCACTTGGCCTCCCTTTGGCCTATGGGGAATTCGTACTAATTAGAATTAGTTGTCCTTCTGTAGTCCAGCTCCTGACACAAATTGCATTCTGTAGCTTTTTGTTCCACTCGAGTTCACAGACAAAATAGCCCATGCCATGTTTGAAATGAAGCAAGGCAATATAAAAGGATTTTATGTAATTGGCTAATATACTTTAACATTTTAACTAATATCTTCAGCGCTGGTTTCTTAGAAGGAGCTTGTTTGCTTTCCACTCCTCTTACTCAATAGTTGTTTATGATCATAGAGGATGCCATTTTAATATGGCTTGTTCGGGTGTCATTAACCCATTGTCGGGCGCAACTGCATAGAGAACAAAACAAGTGACCTTTAAAAATGATAGTCTGAAATGGCCCCATGGTGATGGTGAAGAGAAGTACACACAACAGAGAAAACCAAAGGACACTTTCTCACGTCTCACTAAAGAAAAACTTTCTTGAAAGCAGGAGCCCACGGAGGAATAGCCATAATGAAACAGAAAAGTCTGAAAATGAAAGAAATTATTAGGATGTTAGCACGTGCAGCTTTGCCAGGATGAGTGGTCCGCAGAGTCCGTGGAATCCAGTGGGATTCAGCCACAGGACGCAGAAAGGGACACTTGAGAAGAGAAACAGGCATCCACATTTCCTGGGTGGGACTAGCATTTAAAACATGCTCTCGGGATAATATTCTGAGCGAAGCCAGGCTATCACCACAAGTGATTTGACTGAATGCTGAATTGGATCATGCCGAGGAGGACAAGAGCTTCTGTCGTAGAACAACGTGGTCTAAGAAGTAAAGTCTATGTGGTCTTTATAACTTTACGGTGGAGTCATTTTAGTTATTTCTAGAAATGGTAAAACTCCAAAATGCAAAGCAGAATGGGGATCTCAAAATTCTTGTTAGATTTTTCACAAAGATGCAGGAGCCTGGCAACCTCCAGTTCACTTAACGCATTTCACTTATAAGCTGGAAATAGGACTTGATACTCTTTTCACTTCTCCTATCTAGGTACCTAACTTTCCAAGAATTCGTGAGACAAATGGTTTCATGTTTCTTACTGAGTTTCCCGCTATATGAGAACATTTCTAAGCAAAGGATCTTAATCTTCCCACAAACAAGTAAGACAGTTTTATTTTTATTAAGAGAGACCCAGGAAGAGCTAAGAGAGCGTTTCTTTCACAATAGATGTGTTCTTCGTTGGAGAAGATTGTTGCAAAACCACCATTTGCTTGTTCGTGCAAAAGGAAATGTAAGTCGTTTTAAAATAAAATCTATACACATCCCAAATTCATTCTCTAAGCTTTCATATCAACCTCATATTGTTCAGAATGGGACCGAGGCCAAGAACAAATATCTCTCTTCCTTTCTCTGACTTTGAATCTGAATTCTGAAATGATAAGAGGTACTTTAAAATTCTTAAAATAGATGGATTTAGGAATGTCTGAGCCAAGGTAGAGCCTAGTTACTCACAGATAAGCCAGAACTGCCTTCGTGAGTATATTAAATGTAAAATGTATAAAATGTGCAAAATGTACAAGAAAAATCACTAAAAAGTCCTAGGAAATTTTAAAGTCTCATTGTAACTGAGAAAATTACCTATCTTTTCAGTCTTTTGTGTAGTATTGTGAAGTATTATGGAACTGCTTGAGAACAACAAGAAAGTCATTCATCAGAAAACTAGAAACTTCCAGATGAAAATGCCAATATGTTTATCAAGGAACAGGCCTCTCCATATTTTCTGCGTGTTGGGCAATTTCAAGTTTATTTATTAATTTTTAAAATTCTCTCTTGTCTCGAGCCACTAGGAAGGAAGCAAAACAAACAAACAAACATAAAAGCTTCTTCCTTGGGCATCCACAGCAGAGAACATCAGTAATAATAACATAGACTGACCACAGTACACGGAACTAACCACATTACAATCCCAGTTGAGTAGGCCAGATTAATTCACTGACTTGCCAGCATGCACAATCCACAGAAAATTCTCCAGGGGCTTGGCAGAGTACATGAACAACCCTGAAAGATGCCTCAGTTGACCCCAGGGCTCTTGTGGATAGAGTTGCAGAATAAGGACGGGAGATCCCGTAGAGACGACGTAGCATTGGTTCCCCTCTAATATTCTGCATGTTAGTGGTACAACTTTGGAAATTAATTCACCATTCTATTGAGATTTATTCTAGGAGTCACCTCTTTCAGCCAGCCTTTTCTATCCTTTTCCCTCTACTCCCCAGTATGGATGACAAACACCTGGTGTTCTTCTGTGGCAACATAGGCTTGTCTCTAACTTAACCCTTGGCCTTTTCGTGGGCAGTCTTTCCCACCAATAAGTCTCCTCAGCAAAGTATCTCCCTCTTCCCACAAATATCAAATAAAACACAGAAATTAGTTTTTCTAAAAGGGACCCAACAAGAGCTGGAAAAATGTTCTTACTACTGTTCTGTGATCGTTGTGATCTTTGTGATCAATGTTCTCTGTTTACACATCTGCCTCCCCTACTGGTCTCAGAGTATTGGAAGGCAAATTGTGGGTCCCATTAATCCCTAGCAGCCTATTCAGCTCATAGTAAGTGCCTAATAACTGTTTGATGAGTGAATAAATGCATGCATGAATGAATTTCATTATATTCTGACTATCATGATAAAAATAGCAGTTAAGCTTGATATTCACCTTTATGCTACCTGCTTCACAAGTTGGCTGGAACAAGCCCATTTCAGAGGATTGGCATTTTAGTGAAGCATTTGTTCTTAAGGAAAATACTGCTGAACACCAACCCTTCAGAGAAATTATGCCTAGTTAGACAATAAAGTGTTTAAATTAGAAAATAATATATTTCCTTTTGGTCCTGACAGTTCCTGGCTCTTTCTCTTACCCAAGCTCCAAGAGGAAGGTGATAGATGATTTGTAAAGCCCAAGAGAGAGACAGTGGTAAAGTTAAGGAGGTCTGAGGTCTCTGTGGAAAACTGGTAGAAATGTGCCTGAACAACAAAGCCCCAATATTTCTTTCTAGGCTTGATTGCTCGTGATGACCCGAGAATTTTCCTATACTGCCTTAAGAGTGGATCTCAACTTAGTCCCAGTTATTTAAGAAGCTGAGGATCCCTTGAGCCAGGAGTTCAAGACCAACCCGGGGAATATAGAGAGACCCTCTCAATCAATCAATCAATCAATCAATCAATCAAGAGTGGATCTCCCAGTAGGGGGATTGCAGGGTCATATGACCCTGTTGGCTTCCTTAACGACAAGAAAACAGGGAGTCAGTTCTAGCTGAAGTCCCTGAAGATGCCAAAACCTAGGAGAAATTTACTTTGAAAGCCAACACCATCTACATCAGAAACCTTAGTTTCACTTTTCATTAAGAAAATATTTCAATAAGATATGCTATCAGGAGCTATCAAGGGTGGAAGGTAAACTTTGCGCTCTGTCTACCATTGCATTAGTCAGTATGGAAGCTAATCTGCTATTACGAGGTCTCCCATGGACACAGTGGTTAAAATATCAAGAATTGTATTTCTCCCTCACATACTAGTCTAGTTCTGCTCATTAAGTCATTCAAAGGCTTACGGTCTTCTTACCTTGTTTCTTCACCATTCCCTAGAGCAGCACTTGTCAGACTTTAATGTGTGCAGGAATCACTGGTGGTCTTTTTAAAATGCACATACTAATTCGGTTGGTCTGTAGTAGTGCCAAGTGTTCTGCATCTTTAATGAACGGGAGTGCAGATAAGGGAAACATACCAAGACAATAAACATAAAAATTAGGTGTGGTGGTTCATGCCTGTAGTACCAGCTATTCGAGAGGGTGAAGAGGGAGAATTCCTTGAGCCCAGAAGTTGGAGGCTGCAGTGAGCTATGATCACGCCAATGCATTCCGGCCTGGGTGACCCTGTATCTATTGAAATAATAATAATTAGCACTTAAAAACTCTGTATTCCGGCACAAGGAAATGGGGAAGAAATGGGAAGGTGTGCACACGCAGTGTTTGAAGGTTCAGGCCTGACAGTGACATCTTCACTTCCCCTCCCTTGCCATGGGTGAACTCGTAGTGACATACACACCCGGCCCAGCTATCAGTGTACTGCTATGGAGAAAGGAAAGATTGAACTTTGGTAAATAATTGGAAGGCTCTACTATGTAGTGAGACTGAACCGGAAGTTTTAAATTCTTTTGGATTTTTAAAATGAATTTTTTTCAATAAATATTAAACAAGCAATAAACCATCCATAATAGGTATGTAAGTATAGAGAAAAACAGGGAATGAAAACTAGTATATACATCGCCCAGCTTGAACAAATAGGATCACTCTCACTTTCTTTGAAATCCCTCCTGAGTTTCTCTCCACTTCTCATTATTTATGTCTCTCCCACACGCAAAATACATTCACATTCTCCCAAGACTCTCCAGGGCCTCATCCCACTATAGCATTAGCTCAAAGTCTGAAAACTCATTCAAATTTTCTGACAGCTGTGGTTGAGGCTCCTGGGTATAATCCATCCAAGTACCTAAGAACTAGAGAGACAAGTTATCCGACCCCAAAACACTGAAAATACAATGGTGGGACTTGTGTAGGAGAAAAATTATAGACATTCTAGCAAAAATAGTGGGAAAATGGGAGGTAAGAAGTAGTCACTAGCCTAGGAGAATTCTGAAATAGAGTGAGGCAAATGTTAGGTTTTTCTCTGAGGCCCAAGAACAACCTTGAGTAGTGTTTGATCCCACCCTCTAGACTCTTGGCTTCACCCTCTGACTCATCCTTCCTTACTCAGAAAGTGTAGCAGATATTTGCAGCTGAGTAATTTATCAGCCTGCTTCTCAATGGTAGAATTTGGGGAGGGTCTAGCATCCCCCTTTCATTCTATAGTATTTCTGTCCCTTCTTGTCCAAGATGGCAGTGTTTCTGCTGAAATAATTTTCTCAAGAAAATTATGGATCTTCGTGGATCTTGCATTGATTTTTATGGGGATAACTCCATTAGACGAAACCCACACTCTCAAATCTTTTTGAGATAAACCCTTCTCTATCTTTGGCTTCTGCTGACATGGCTGTGGAGCAACCCCTTAAGTTTGATAGAGGACCTCTATTTTGGTTGAGGACCTCTGTAAAGTGCACCCTTGATCTCTTGATAAGGACTCTTATGTGCTCTCTTAATGTCTCTGTGGTTCTAGCAAAAGTGGTACTGTCAACCACACATTTGGCCTTTTCTCTGTGCCACACACTTGGCAGCCATTTCTGACCTCTGTGTCTACTGCCATCTGAAGAGGCTGAACATTTTCAGAATCTCCCAGGCCTGCTTCCTTTTTGGGGAGCAGTTCATTCTTCAGTTTGTCCCTCTTCACTTGCATGTTACAGGTGGCAAAAAGGTGCAGGCAGCACCTTCAAATATTTGCTCTGAAGTTTCCTGAGCTGTATATTTAACATTATCACTGACACATTCTGCTTTCCATGTAAATTTGAGGACTAAACCCTGACATTTTCTTTTTCTCTCCTACCAACTTCAGTCCTCGTTAGGAAGTCTGAAAGTCTCATCAGATAGGTTTTTTTTTTTAAATTCACTCTCTGTAAGGTGGTTTACTTTCCAACCTGACTCCAGCATAACATCACATAAGAGATAAAGAAGAAGATAAAAAATATTTTATGGCCCTGCAAACCTGTCTGTTAGGAAAATTTTCATCGATATAGAATCCCCTTCCCAGAGATCCACAGTGGAGCTAAACATTTGCCATCTATGCTTTCAGGGCAGTTACCTATGAGGCTTCATCCTCATATCAAAAAGCTTGACTGCCTCAGACTGCCCCTTATCTCAATTCCTTTACTGATTTCAGAATTTCTTAGACAGAACCTAATAATTCCTTCTAGTAATTGCCAATCAGGAATCTTTGACTCTACCTATGACTTGCAAACACCTGATTGGAAATGTCCTGCTTTCCCAGGCCAAACCAATGTAGATGTTGCATGTATTGATTTATGGTTTCTTATAACTTCTGCCTTTTTAAAGATGTATATAACGAAGCTGCAATTCAACCAACTCAGGCACATGGTCTCAGGAACTCTTGGGACAGAGCCATGGGTCTAGGTCACTCACATTCGGCTCAGAATAAATCTTAACTATTTTACAGAATTTGGCATCTTTCGTTAACAAACTTTAACAAGCTTCCTGCCTCTACACATCAAGGACTTCTTTTTCTACAGTGGATGGAAATGAGGTGAAAATCACCGTTAGGAGTACACTGAAGTCATAGCTATTTTATGCAATATCCTTCAAAGTATGATCAAATCTGTAAGTGAACTTGAGGAGAACCAGGATGTTAAGATAGTTTCCAAGTATTTTTCCCTAGATATTTCTAAATGACAAAAGAAAACAATAGTAACTCTACAGTGGAGAAACCTGATAGACAAGACTTTAATCAAGGTACCAAGGTTGACATCACCAGTAATGAGACATATTAAGATGATGTACCGCCAAAAAACAGACCATCACTTCTGTGTTATTCTTCCCATAATTTTATTATAATCATGAGGAAATTTCAGAAAATGCAAATTAAGAGATTCTCCAAAATAACTGACCAGTGCTCACCAAAACTACCATGGTCATTAAAGATGAGAACAGTCTAAGGAACTGTCATACACTGGAGAGAGCAAAGGAGACACAATCACTAAATGCAGTGTAGATCCTGGATTCAATGCTAGGGGAAAAAAACCAAAAACACAGACATAAGGAGAAACTGGTGTTACTCAACTAGGGTCTATAGTTTACTTAATAGTATCATGCCAATTGGTAATTTCTAGTTTTGATTATTGTATTATGACTTATATAAGTTGTTAATATTAGGGGAAGATCTCTGCTATTTTTGCAACTTTACAAAAGTCTGATATAATTTCAAAATAAAAGCTATTAATAGAAAAAAACTATTGGCAAACAGAACTTAGAAATATATAACAATGATACTACATCATGGCCAAATTTGGTCTATTCCAGGAATGTAAGTTTGAATTAATGTGTGCAAACCAAGTGGCATAATGGGTAGCCATGTGCTATTTATTTACTTACTTTAGAGAAATGTCCAGGGAAGAAGGAGTTCACCTAGTCCCATCCCCTTGTAAACTTGATAACAGCTCTCCTAGGATACTCACTAATGGTATTTAGCAGGAGAATCCTTATCTGTGGAATGCTTTTAGCATGCTATAAACTAATTATTCATTGTAAGTAAAAACTAGGTTAACACATCCATGGGGCATGGTTTCTAGAAACTATTTTATAAACGATGTACCTATCTAAATATAAAATAGAGATTTTTCTGATCAAGTCTAACTCCTGTTTGTGTAGGTGGTATACCAAATGCATTACTTGCTGAAGTTTATGTGTTAAAACCGGGCCTATTGTGTTTAGATTTAGGGAGTAATCTTGGTAATTGTAGACATCTATGCTTAGCCCCTGCAATAATTAAGAACAAATTTATGATAGCATCTTTTAGGACACCAGGTATACAATGCCACTTACTTACTATAATATAGAATATTTCTTTTAAAAAACTTTGTAAAATATACTTAGAGGCAAAGTATTGAAAACTTTCCCCCTGATATTCTGAATTAGGTAGGGCATTATACTGGAGGTTCTATGAATGCAATAAGAAAAAAAGAAATTCAAGGTATAAGAATTGGGATGGACGATATGTAAAAATTAAAGCTGAGCCATGTCTCTCACAATTCAACAATGACGTGACTCTGTATAAATCCCAAAAGATCTAAATATAAGACTCTTGATTCTACATAGGAAGTGTCCAGTTTTGGGAGGCAAATATTTTAACTACACCAACTAACTAAAAGTGGATAAGTTTCAAGAATCGGTTCTTAAAGCATCAGACAACTGTGAAAGTAACACATAGAGATGAACTAAGATTCTAGGGAGAGAAGAACCTCTCTTGGGTGGGCTGGTGATCACCAGCTGTTTCCCTTCCTGATAGCATTTGACAATTCTGGGCATGAGCCGAGGATCAGATTTAGCCCGTGCAGCAGGATAACACCTAGGAAAAAGAAAAAACAGACAAACTTGGCAGTTGCTTGAGGATGATATGACAAATTGGATACTCAGAGGAGACCAAAATGCTTGGCTATGTTTCCCATGTGCAATATTTCCTGAAGTCTTGAGGTGTACAGGAAGCTAGGGACCTAATATGGAAAGGCTGAGTGAAAACTCTTCTCATTGGATTTGACATAAAGTCCCATCAAGAAGTAGTCAAAAACAAAACCAAACTCCTTTACTCTATCCCTTTAAGACATGTGTCTGATTTTGATACAATGCTACAGGGAGTGAGAAACTAAAGAGGTCAGTTCTAAGTCTTTGAAATGAAGAATTCTCAAGAAACAGAATTACCAGGCTTTCAATTAAGATTCTATATGGCTCTTACATGAGAAATAGGAGTGAATGTGACGTGGACTGAGCTTAACTAAAACTAGAACCCAGTACGAATCTTGCTCAAGCTCTGATTGGAATGAGGTGATATTCCTCAGCCTGTCTCTCTAAGTGAGAATTCAGAATGGAGGGACACTTACCAATTCATGCATAAGGCAAGTATAATTCTGACACAAAACTAAATAAGAACATTGCAATGAAGAAAAATTATAATGTCAATATTCCTCAGGAACACAGATGCAAAATAATAGCAAATCAAATCCAGCAGTGCATAAAAAGAATAATTTCTCATAACCAAGATGAGTTTATTCCAGGAATTCGTGACTTTAGAGAATAAATCCATGTTATTGACCATATTAATAAGATAAAGGAAAAATTCATATGATCATTTTAGTAGATATGGAAAGGTATTTCAACACCCTGTCATGATGAAGATTCAGAGCAAACTGAGAATTGCAGGAAATAGCCAGAAAGGTGTTCTGTTGGATGTTATCTACAAAATATCCATCACTAACATTATAAGTAATAGTAAGACATTGAATGTTTTCCTCTTGAGTTAAGAAACTAATATGTTCACTGTTAACTACTTCTATTTAATGTACTAGAGTTCCAAGTTAGCACAATAAGTTTTTAAAAAATATATACATTTAAATGACATAAACCTTAAAACTGTCATTATTCTTAGCTGATATCATTATATACATAGAACATACAAAAGTATGTTCTATGTATGAATTTTGGAAGATCACTAATATTATACGAGGTTAATATGCAGACACCAACTAGATTTCTATTTACTAGAAACAAACAATTAAAAATTGAATAAACACATTTCTGGTAGCACCAAAAAACATTAAATGTCCAGAAATAAATTTGGTAAAAAATGTTTATGGCAGGCAGAATAATACCCTCCTAAAGAGGCTCATATACTAATCTCAGGGACCTGTGAATACAGTACCTTACATGGATAAGGAACTTTGCAGATGTGATACAGTTAAGGACTTTGAGATAAAACGATTATTCTGGATTATCCTGATGGGCACAGTCCAATCACAGGGTTCCTAATAATTAGAGAATCTGGTTACAGAAAGAGATATGAGGATAGAAACAAGGTCAGGAAAATGCTACATTGTTAACTTTGAAGATGGAGAGAAGAGACCAGGAGCTAATGATTTCAGACAGCCTCTAGAAACCAGAAAGGCACGGAAATAAATTGTCACCTAGAACCTCCATACCCAATGCAACTTAGCTGACACCTTGATATTAGCTCTGTAAGACCCATTTTGAACTTTTGACCTCTGGAATTATAAAATAATGAGTTTGTATTGTTTTAAGTCACTAGATTTGTGATAATTTGTTATAGCAGCAATAGGAAACAAATACAGATTTTGCTACCAATATTGGGGTTCTGCTGTAACAAATACCTAAAAATGTGGAAGGATCCTTAGACTTTGTAGTGAGTAGAGAATGGGAGAATTTTAAAGAACATGATAGAAAAAGCCTACATTGCCTTTAATAGACTGTTAATAGAAACATAAATGTTAATGATTCTGCTAATGAGAACTTAGAAAGAAGTGAGCAGGAAGAGAGAAATCTATGATGTTTTATAGAATACATAACTTGTCATAAATGGACTGTTGGTAGAAATATGAATGTTAAAGACATTAATATGAATGTTAATGAGCGTTCGGGAAGACATAAGAACATGTTATTTGAAACTTGAGAAAAGAAGAACCCTGTCATATGGTAGTGGAATGTTAAAGTGAATTTTGTCCTCCAGTTATGTGGAAAGCAGAACTTGTTCGTAACAAACTTGGATATTTAATAGCGTACATTTTCATGCAAAGTGTTGAAAGTGCAACCTGGGTTCTTCTTGCTTTTCTTTGTAAAATGTGAGAGGAATGAGATAAATTGAAGGAAGAGCTGTTTAACCAGAAAGAAATCATAATTGATGATATGGAAAATTATTAGTCATTCCAGAAATGACCAAAAGAAAAGAAAAAAGCTAACATCAGGAGAATCACAGGAAAGCACGCTCTTGAGAGCAAACCAAGTGAGTAGCTACACACACTAGCACCTTGGAAAGAACAAAACATCACAGTATTTAGGCACACAGAGGGCTCTTTGTGGGAATCAGGCATATGTTTTATGGATTTTCTTAGCCATCTCAGCAGAAGCCAAAAATAGCATATGTCATGAAGATTCATGACATATTGTCATGCCATATGCTAGTGACTCACAAGGTTCTTCAGAATTTTATACCAGCAAAAACGTTGCCAGCTTGGACAAATGAAAGGAGGCTATTGGTCTCCTAAAATTCTACAGAAAGATAAAAAACTGATTAAATTATTCAGTTGCAAACACATGCTAGACTTTATGGAAAAAAGATGACTCAGACAGCAGAGCTGACAATACAGAGGGTAAAACCTTGAGTCCAGAGAGCAGAGGTGTGAACCAAAGAGGATTGTTCCCAGGACTTTCATATAATATTGTTTTTCTAGCTTAATTCTGAAATCTCTTGGGACTGATGAGTCCATTATCTCTTCCATTTTTCTCCCTTTTTAAACATGAACGTCTGTAATTGGTATCCATGACTATACCACTCCTATTTTGAGAAACATGATATATTTTCTAGTTTTACAGGCATACAAATGGAGAAAAATTGGCCCCAGGATGGAGGATGCCTACAGTCTTACCTATATCTGACTTAGGATATAAAGGTGAGATATTGGACTTTAGATTTAAGCTGTAATGGGCTGAAAAATTACGGAATATTGGGTTATAGTGAACATATTGTGTATGTAGGACAGATGTGAATCTTTGAGGACCCGGAGGTAGACTACGGTAGGTCTACGTGGTGAGTAACCAAAGCCTCTATCCAATCACTAGCAAGGAACAGAGATCTGACAACAACCACATGAGTGGACTTGGAAGTGGATCTTGTTGATAATTTCTTTAGCTGACTACAGCCAAGACCTTGACTGAACCCTCATGAGTTACTCTGTACCAGAACCACTTAGCTAAGATGTATGTGTGATCCTCAGAAACCATGTGAGATAGTTACCATTTATTGTTTTAAGTTGCCAAGTTTGGGAGCACTTTGCTATGCAGCAGCAGATAACTAATATTAGAATTTTATAATTTTATTTTTAAAAGTAATGCAAGTATAATCCAAATGTCCATCCACTGGGGAATTAATAAACAAAATGTGGTATATACAGACAATAGAATATTAAGTCATAAAAAGGAATGGGATAGCGATACGTGTTGTATCATTAATTAACTTTGAAAGCGTTATGTGGAATAAAATAAGGTAGACCCAAAAGATCACCTGTTATATGATTCCATTTATATAAAATGTTTCAGAATAGACATATCTATAGAGACAAAAAGTAGAATAGTGGTTACCAGGGACTAAGAGAGGGGAAATGGGGAGTGACTGCTCATAGTTCCAAGATTTCTTTTTGTGGTAATGAAAATGTTCTGTAATTAAATAGTGGTGATGGTTGTACAACTTTGGAAATACATGAAAGCACACTAGATTGTATACTTTTCAAAAGGGTGAGTTTTATGCTGTGTGAATTATATTTCTATGAAAGAGGGGAATGAAGGGGAAAAAGAAGGTAAGTCCTTTGACAGATGCAAAAGTTAGAAGTGAGTTCAAATAAAAATTTTTTAATTGTTTTTAAGAGAGAAACAGCAGCAATATGAGATGACAGTGGATGGGAAGGGAAAATGGAAATGTTAAGAAAAATTGCTGAGGACTGGTCTTCCTTCACGATATTTAATCAACAGAGTTGTAAAAGACTCAACGTAATTGAAAATACTTTTCGGGGCCATGGATTTTTAACAACACCTCAGGACTAGCACTTTCTGAGACTGAAGCACAGGGGCCATCGTTTTATAAATATTGCAGAAGCATAAGGCATGGTTTCTGAAATCAGGGCATTTAAAATTTATTCTGGGGAAAAAGATTAGCAAACAGGCAATACAGTATGATACATAATTGAGTACTACGTTCCAGGATATAAACTATAAATTTATAAGACCTTTGAGAGACAGATAAAAGAGGTTAATTTGAATCAGTTCATCTCTACTCCTTCTTATTCTAATAAGTTTTGTCTTTTACAGGAATCCGAGGGACAAGCAGAGGTCTCAATTGTACATAATAATTGTTTCACCAACTCCCTCTGAATCCCAATTAAGTTGCCAAATATTAAAACAAAACTAAAGTCCAAGTTTACTTTTTAAATAATACATATTTTCAAGGTATACACAATTTTAGAAAATACATTACTTCTTTTACAGATTTGGATATAAGCTCCTTAAAGCCTCTAATTGATTTTTGTGACCCCTAGTTTCTGCCTGCACCTTGCACATGGTAAGTAACTGATACATGAGTTACTGAACCCTAAAATCCAAGACTGTCTGGTGTTTACCCACTCTTAACCTTCTCTAGGTGTTTAGCATTCCAGTTAGTTCTTTCAGTAAATTGCCTAAAACAGCGTTTCCCTGGTTTGAAAATATATGTCCTGTGAATTCCACGGGATATATTTAGAGACACTTTTACATTAACCCAAATATTCAGAATATAAAGATTTTGAAGACCTGAAGAAACAGGTTTTTCTTCAGAGAACACACTTCTGATTGACCTTTCTGGGTGTTCTCCACAGTTTTCCATCTAAATATTGATATACTAGTGGCACCTCCAGATTTTCTTGATGGGCAAGGAGAAACCATTGTCAGAGCATCATGCCATGCAAAGCCAAATCACTATAGAAAATTTTAAATGAATGTAAATCAAATTTCTCATGATCAATTTTGACTTTCAAACCTTCTTGAGTTCTCCTATGTTTCTTCATTATACTTGTATTCTTGAATCCAATCCTGGGACCAGAACCTGGGGAATGCCCATTGGACACACCTTCTTGAGAGTCAGTATAGCTCAGTAATTCAAAGCTAGGATACTGACATGAGACCCTCAACTCGGCTACTAACCAGTTGACTTGAATATATCTGTGGCTTGCTTTCCTTTACCATAAAATAGGTGCACTAAATGGTACACCCATCTCTTAAGCTTGTTTTAAGTATTAACTGACACAATATATGTAAAACACTCAGGGAGGGACTTGGACACAGCGAGTCAAATAACTATTAGCTATTATTATTATTATTGCTTTATCTGTAAACTGCAGCGTCCAATGGAACAATTATTATGTAACTCTTACAAGGCTGGGACAGTGGGGTTGGGAAAAGACTTGGCACTATATTTGCATCATGTAATTTATTCCTGATTCCTGCTTGTGGTGAAGCAACAGAAAAACAAACATTAATCAAGGTCCACTTTTCAGGGAAGGCATTAAACTGAGCGATGCAATCTATAAATCCCTTCATTTCCCTTATCCTCATCCCCTTTTCTTCTTCCTCTTGTGTCCCTTTTATTATCTCTTAAATCTATGCTAAATTGTTTTTGATGCTGATTCAGGGAAATGAGGAATCACTTAGAAAGGTAACACTGAAAGTACGTTTAGTTAGTCTGATGTTATAACCAGGAAGTTAAACTTTGAAGTTGTTGTTCTGTCTTAAAATTATTATTATTATTACTATTATTATTATTGAGTTGAAGTCTCAGTCTGTCGCCCAGGATGGAGTGCCATGGCACACTCACGGCCGCCTCAGCGTCGCCCTGCTGGGCTCCGGTGATCCTTCTGCCTCAGCCTTCCAAGTAGCCAGAACTACAGGTGCATGCTACCACGCCTGGCTAATTTTTTAAAAATTTATTGTAGAGATGAGGTCTTGCCAGATTGGAGGGCTGGCCTCGAACCCGCGGGCTCAGGCAATCCACTCACCTTGTCCTCCCAAAGTGCTGGGATTACAGGCTGAGCCACTGAGCCCGGCCCCTTATTCTTAACTATAGAAAAATGAGTGGTCTACTTTAAACAGCTATATCTGACGGCAGAGAAAATTGCTTTCCTTTCTGAAAATTGCAAATCTGAATGCATTTATATTAAAATATGTCATCCCATCTTAGTCTCCTAGAGGCTGCCATCCAAGGAGAACGCATACTCTATTTGCTCTCTTTTATGAGAAAAATCCCCTTCGCTACATACCGTCAGCTCAACTTGTCTTTATTTTGGAGTTTTAAAAACAAACTAATCATTGGTCAGCACATGCTGTTGAAAATATGGCCTTGATAGATTTGCTTGACGCAGGGCATCAATTTCAATTTGTTTTAAAAAAAAAAGGCAAGTAATATCTGTAAAACACAGTAAAGTGAAGCACAGAAAAAGTATGTTCTGTATGTGAAATTACAGATGAAAACTAGCTTTGGGATGAAAAGCACACGACATCACAACTTAAGATGTCATTTTTTGGTTTTTAAAAAAATGGTGCTGGGATTTAAATAGTGACCTGTTATTTATTCCCAGCTCTTTCCCACATGTGGAACGCAGAAGTAGTTATCTTGCAACTAGAGAAAAGATAACTGAAAGGCAATGGTAAAGTATAATCACCATGGTAACCCAGCAGTGTGCATATGTGAAAAACCTGGTACCATCACAGTACCCTGTATGCATAAAGATGGGGTTTAGCAGTCTAGCTCTAGGAAGAATAGCAGAAAAAAAAGCAGGCTCATTCACTCATCAGTATTTTTTTGAGAGCTCTCTGGAGTAAAAGGCAGGCTTTATTGAGATGGAGAGTTTAAAAAAAGGAAAATAAAAAAGGTTTATGCCTTTAGGGAGTTGTCCTATAGTTCATTTAATAATAAATTTATTACATCCCTTGCCTTTCAATTAATTTTTCCTTCCAATTAATTATCCCAGCTATTCTCTAAGTCCAGAACCATGCCAGGAACTAATTGACATGGACTCGACTCATTAATAGAAATGTAAAATATGGTACAAGACACTATATCATTAAGCCCTAAAGTTGTTTTGTTCCTTCTATTCTTGTTTTCAATTTTCTCAAATTTATCTGCCTCAAAGGAAGAGATGGTGTCTCATCTTTCTTTATACTTCAATATCAGATGCTATGCTTGACACACGGTAAAGATTTAGGCAATGTATGTTGAGGGAATGAATGCATTTCTTCAATAAGCCAAGGCTACCTCTGAGCGAACAGCTCACTTCCCAGGTAGAATAACAGCCTTCTGCAGAATTGGAATTTCCCTCTAGCTATTTAAATAACTGTTCTTAATAATACATTACCAAATATTAGCAAACCTTTGATTATGATCATCATTATTTATTATCTGAAACATCTCACTTTCTTAGGAAGAGTTATTAAAGTCTGGAGATTATAGAAATCAGAAGAAACAGGATTACAGCTCTGTCTTAATCTCATAGCTGTCCTTCAGTGACAGCTTAATAATATGTTAATATGTTCCAAATTCAAGAAAATATACACCAAGCCTCTGAACATGAGTAAATCTGTAAAAATATTTTCTCTTCTAGAGCATGTACAGAAATTATATTGATTTTTTAAATACATAATGTTTGCCTTTAATACAATTGTCACATTATTCATGAATTTAATAGAGCACTGTAAATGAAGCATGCAAGACCTATAGGAAGTCCCAAGCAAATATTTAGAATACATTTTTTCCCCATCTTTGCTAGCATGGAGCATATCCCAGAAAAGAGGAAAAGTTTTTTAGGAGTTGCAAACGCTCACGTCTGCCTGATACACCTGAGTACCCACCACTGGAAACCAGGGCGGAGCATGGGGACCTGCAAAGGCAGAGTGAGTTGGAGCTGCTGTCCCTTGACCCTAAAATATCAGGATTTCAAACATTAAATTTCACCTTGCAACATGTTTTGCCTTGTTCTGACTGGCAAGCAAACACATTGAGGGGGAAAAGATAAAGATACAATCAGCGGGACTTAATATCAAACCACATAGTCAATGGTAGATGTGAATCATCCTGGTCGAATGTCTTAATTTACATTCCCACGAGGTCAATTCCTTTCCTGGGCTTCCTTTGAAAGTTGTGCATATATTTCCTTCAAGCACAGACATGAACTTGGGGGCTACTATGGTATTCACTGCTGAGAAATGAAACCTAGTCCTACAATCCTTAGCTAAAACCCTTGAGTTTTTTAAATTTTGGATTTTGTATTATATAACATCCTCAGCAAAGCCTGATGCAGCTCCCTAAAATCAAACACATTCACATGTAATATTCATACCAAGTGGGATAAAGATGACAAGCATCCTCACATAACTTCAAGTCAGAGTTTGCTGCCAAATGATTTCAGGCGAGGTGAGATTTTGCTACCCAACGAGCCTTGAAAAAAATTCAGTTTTCAGATCGTTGTGGCTTTGGGATTTGCAAGCGAGAGATTATAAAGCCACTCCTCTTCTCATTTGACCCAGGCTTGTCTCCCTCCTCACCCCACCCTGCTACGTGTGGGGTCTATGATGTGTAACATTCCAGAACACCAGTCCCTGGTCTTAAGACTGCATTGCCTGAGGAATTTATAAAAATGACAAAGGGGTTGCATTATCCTTTCTTGGCTTCTGTTTCCAGGGAGGGCTCACGTGGGATTCAGTGCTTAAGGGCCAGCAGTTTGGGGAAGGGTGCCATTTCTCTCACGCACGTAAGTAGTGTGATTTTCTTGAGCAATGGAGTGTATACTGCAACTAAAGGTCTGTGATGATGTGGTGGTTTCTCAACCAAGGAACAGGAACGACCTCCCGGACAGAGGCACCAACGTGTGCCAGCGTCTAGCGGTCCAAATATAGGGTTGTTGTGAAGAATTGCAAATGTTTTGAAGGGTTTGAAGCTGAGGATGGACATAGGGATAAGGCCGGTGTGAAGAATGGACTCGAGATCAGGGGAGGAGAGAAGACAGACGGTGTAGAGAAGATGGCCTTCGATATCACATAAGATGTGTCTTTATTCCGAAAGGTGCTGGGGAGCCAGTGACAGGTTTTAAGTAGGTGAAGGGCATCCTGAGATTTGTGCAATTTTGAAAATCCTTTGGTGTAGCAAACAGGATGTGCAGTGAGTGTGATGTGATGAACTTATGAGTGTATCACAAGAAGAGACTCTCTTATTGCCCGTATTTGAATTACAGCAAAGCACAGGTCATTGGGGGGAGTATAACAGAGACCAGCGGGGATTTCCCATTGTGTCTTCCCTTCCTTCTTTGGTAATAGAATCTATGGACACAGGGAATAATGACTACATTTCCTCGTCTCCCATGCAGCTAGGTCTTGTGGTGAAAAATATATCAAAGCCAGATTTTAAAGTGAGATTCTCTTAGTCCTTGATTATATCACCATTACAGGCTTTCTTTTATACAGAAGTTTAAGTTGAGGTCCATTTTAAGAATCACCCTGTGATTGGCTGAAGAGAACAGTCCCTGTGTTCAATAGCTAATAAAGGAAAAGACTTCCTTCTACTTATCAGGAAAGGGAAAGGTGAGTATTGTAGTTAGCGTGCTTCAAAAAGACTATTTGGAAGAAGTGTTGATAACCTGCATATACTGGCCAGGGTTTGTCCAGTAAAGCATTATGGATTCATCACAATGTTGAAACTATTTTCAACTACTGACATGTACCACTCTTTATTATGGAAGGTCATGGAACTAAGTTCTGGCCAACGGATTGTAAGTTAGTGTGTACAGGAGAGGGCTTATCCTTTTCTTTCTTTCCTGCTTGCTGGGAGGCAGATGGTGAACAGCAAGAGAGAGGAAGCCTGGGCTCCCAGCCCTGTGGAGATGCAGCACCATTCCTGAAATATCTATTTCTGGACTTCTGTTATGTAAAAGATAGTAAATTTTATTGCAGTTAAGCCAGTTATTTTGTACCGTCCCATACTGTCAAATCTAATTCTATTCACTGTGGAATTACTGATAATTTGAGGTCATAGCAGTAAAGATGCCATCTTCTTTGCTGTAAACACTGTTACTTTGGAAAATTTCAAAAAGAAGCTTTCAAAACAATAATTTTTAACTGATATAATAAATGTACATATTTATGGGATGCTGTGTGATATTTCGATACATGTATATAGTGTGCAATGATCAAACCAGGGCAGTTAACATATCTACCACCTCAAATATTTATCTTTTCTTTGAGTTGAGAACATTCAAAATTCTCTTTTCCAGATGTATAAAAATACACAATAAATCACCGTTAGCTGCAGTTACCCTACAGTGCTGTGATACACTAGAACATATTCCTACCATCTAAGTATAATTTTGTGTCCATTAACCAATCTCTTCTTATCCCAACCTTCTACCTACTTTTCCTAACATCTCGTAACTACTATGCCGCTCTACACTATGAAATCAACTTTTATAGCTTTCACATATGAATGAGAACGTATCGTATTTGCTTCCTTTGCTTGACTTATTTCATTAACATAATGTCCTCCAGTTGCTGCAACTGACAGAATTTTATTTTTTTCACACCTGAATAGTACTCTGTTGTGTATATAGTTCACCTGTTCTTTATTCAGTAATCTGTTGATTGACACTTAGGACCATTCCCTATCTTGGCTGTTGTGAACAGCGCCATGATAATCGAAGAAGAGCAAATCTCTCTTTGACATACTCATTTCTTTGTCTTTGAATATGTGCACAGTACTGGGATTGCTAGATCGTATGATGGTTCTAGTTTTAGTTTTTTGGAATCACCACACTTTTTTCCATAATGGCAGTACACCTTTACACTTCTACCAACAATGTATAAGACCTTTCTTCTCTCCTCATCTTCACTTGCTTTTGTTATTTTTTTGGTCATTTTAACTGAGGTGCTAATATCTCATTTTGGTTTTAATTCGCATTTTCCTGATGATTGGTGATGTTGAGCTTTTTTTTTCTTTTTTTGTATACCTGTTAGCCATCTGTATGTTTTCTTTTGATAATGTCTATTTAGGTTATCTGTCCATTTTTTAAATTGGGTTATATGTTTTTTGTTGGGTTTTTTGTATATTCTGGATACTAATCCCTTGTCAGATGAATAGTTTAAAAATATTTTCTTTCATTCTTCGGGTTGTCTCTTCACTCTGTTGAATGTTTTCTTTGCTATGCAGAAGACTTTTGGTTTGATATAATACCATTTGTCTATTTTTACTTTTGTTGCCTATGCTTTTGAGGTTTTATTCATAAAATTTTTCCCTATACCAATGAGCTGCATTTCCCATGTGTTTTCTTCTGGTACTTTTATAATTTCAGACCTTAAATTGAGGTCTTTAATCCATATTGTGTTGATTTTTGTATGTGGTGAGAGATAGGGGTCTCTATCTAGTTTTATTCTTCTGCATATGAATATTCAGTTTTTACTATGAAGAAATGTTGAATTTTATCAGATGCTTTTTCTGCATCTATTAAGATGCTTATATGGTTGTGACAGCCTGGGCAACATAGTGTGACCCTATCTCTATATTAAAAAAAAAAAAAAAAGATAATCACCTGTTTTTTTGTTATTCATTCTATTGACCTGATGGATCATGCTTATTGATTTGTATAGGTTGAAACATCCTTGCATTCCTGGGATAAATTCTATTTGATTGTGGTATATATTTTTGATATGCTATTGGATTCAGTTTGCTGGTATTTTGTTAAAGATTTTTACATCTATGTTCATCTGGGGTATTGGCCTGTAGTTTTCTTTTTTCTGTTGTGTTTTTCTCTGGTTTGGGTATTGGGGTAATACTGACTTTGTAGAATGAGTTTGAAAAAATCCCCTCTTTCAGTTTTTTTAGAGAGTTTAAGAATTGGTGTTAGTTCTTTATTTAGTAGAATTCAGCAGTGAAACCATCTGGGATTTTCTTTATAGAAATACTTTATTCAAACTTATTACTTGTTATTGGTCTGTTTAGGTTTTCTATTTCTTCTTGGTTCAATCTTGGTAAGTTGCATGTATCCAGAAATGTATCGATTTCCTCTACATTTTCCAAATTGTTAGCATATAGTTGCTCATAATAGTATCTATTGGTGCTTTATATTTCTGTGATACCAGTTGTAATGTCTTCTTTTTTGTTTTTGATTTTTATTTATTTGGATCTTTTGTTTTCTTGGTCTAGCTAATGGTTTGTTGATTTTTAAGAGTACATTTTTCTGCATTTTTGGTTTTTTTAGTCATTATTTTGTTTACTTTGGCTCTGATCTTTATTATTGCTTTCCTTCTACTAATTTTGGATTTGGTTTGTTTTTACTTAGAAAAATTTATTGAACTGCATAATTAGATTATTTATTTAAAAATCTTTCTACTTTTTTGATATAGTCATTCATTACTATGCATTTTCTTCTTAAGTACTGCATTTGTTGTAACCCACGGGTTTGGGTATGTTGTGTTTCCATTTGTTTCAAAATTTTTAAAATTTTCTTCTTATCTTTTCATTGACCCATTGGTCATTCAGGAGCAAGTTGTTTAATTTCCATGTATTTATACCGTTGTGAAAATTTTTCTTGCTACGATTTTTTCTTCTCTGTGACCAGAAAAGATATTTGACATAATTTTAATTTTTAAAAATTTGTTTAAATTTGTTTTGAGGACTAACATATGACCTATTTTGGAAAATGTTATATGTACTGGTAAGTAGAGAGTATGTAGACTACAGCTGGTTGCATAAATGTTTTGTAAGTGTCTGTTGGGTCCATTGGTCTTCAGTACTGTTGAAATCGAACGTGTTGATTTTCTATCTAGTTGATCTATTCAACGCTGAGCATGGGAGGTTAAATTCTCCATTATTGTTTTGAGATCTATCTCTCCCTTCAGATCTAATGTCTGTTTCTTGTAACTGGGTGCTATGATGTTGGTGCATATATATGTTTGTGTGTATATGTATAGTATCATCAACAAACAGGAAAATTTGAATTTTCTCCTTTTTAACTTGGATACCGTTTATTTCTTTCTCTTGACTAATTGCTCTGTCTGGAACTTCTAGTACTATATTGAGTCTCTCTCTCTCTCTTTCTCTCTCTCTCTCACACACACACAACTGTTATATCCTCTTACTGACTTGATAACTTTATCATTTTATAATAACCTTCTTTGTCTTTTTGCTATTTTTGACTTAAAGTTTATTTTATCAGATGTAAATATAGCTACTCCAGCTTTGTTTTGGTTCCTATTTGTGTTTAATATATTTTTTTCTGGCCGGACTCAGTGGCTTTGCCTGTAATCCCAACACTTTGGGAGACTGAGGCGAGTGAATCGCCTGAGCCTGCAGGTTCGAGACCAGCCCAGGCATCTTGACGAGACCTCAGCTCTACAATAAATCAAAAATTAGCTGGGTGTGGTAGCACGTGGCTGCAGTTCTGGCTACTTGAAAGGCTAACGTGGAAGGATCGCTGGAGCCCAGTAGGTCGACACCGGGGTGGCTGTGAGTGTGTCACTGCACTCCAGCCTGGGTCATGGAGTGAGACTTCAACTCAAATTTAAAAAAAAAAAATATATATATATATATATATATATAAACATATATATATATGTTTTCATTTCTCTACTTTCAGTCCATGTGAAAGTGAATTTCTTGTAGGAAGCATATAACTCAATCTTGTTATTTTTATTTTATTTTTAATCATAATCTAATTCATTTACATTCAAGGTTATTTTCAATTTTTTTTTGGAGTGCAGCAGAAGCAAGACTTTAATGACACACTGAAGCAGGAAGAATAAGCACTGTTATCCCCAAAAGGCAGGTCCCTCTCCTGGTTCCTCATTGCAGGAATCTACATTCAAGGTTATTACTGATACGTAAAGACTTACTCCTGTCATTTTGTTTGTTGGTTTCTGGTTTTTCTGCATATATTTTGTTTTTCTTCCTATATCATTTATATTTGTGCTTTGGTGGTGTTCTATAATGAAACATTTTTACTCCTTTCTCGTTTTCATCCATGTATCTGCTCTACCAGTGATATTACCATCATGTGTTTTCATGATGGTAATCAGCATTTGTTTTCCTTTAAGATAAAGGATTTCCTGAGTTTTTTCTTGTAGGGCTTGTCTAGCAGTGATGAATTCTCTCAATTTTTGCTTGTCTGGGAAATAATTTATTTCTCCCTCACTCCTGAAGGATATCTTTGCTTGGGTATTGTATTATTGGCTGGCAGGTTTTTTTCTTACTGTTCTTTGGATACATCATCTCATTCTTTTCTGTCCTTTAAAATTTATACTGTGAAATCTGTTATTAGTCTAATGGAGATTCCCTTGTATGTCACTTGAATCTTTTCTTTTAGAATTCTCTTTGTCTTTGACTTTTGACAGTTTGACTATAATGTGCCTTGGAGAGAGCCTGTTTGGATTGAATCTACTTGGAGATTTTTGAGCTTTCTAGATCTGGATGTCCATATCTTTCCTGAGACTTAGGGATTTTTCAGCTATTAATTTATTAAATAGATTTTCTATGCCTTTCTCATCTTTTCTCCTGGAACATACACAATGTGATTTTTTTCTTTTTACTTAATGGTATCCCATAAGTTCTATATGCTTTCTTAATTTATTAATTTTATCATTATTTGTTATATTATTTTGTCTAACTGAGTTATTTCAAAAGACCTGTCTTCAATTTCAGAAATTTTTTCTTTTGCTTGATCTAGTCTGTTATTGAAGTTCTCAACTGTATTTTTTATTTCATTCATTAAATTCTGCAGCACCAGATTTCTGTTTGGTTCTTTTTTTAATGATATCTATCACTGTTGAATTTCTCATTTATATCATGAATGTTTTACCTGATTTTGTGTAATTGTTTATTTTTGTTCTCTTTTATCTTTCTGAGTTTCCTTATGATTATTATTTGGAATTCCTTTTTGGGCATTTCATTTTTTTCCCCTTGGGGTCTATTCTTTAGGAATAATTTTATTCCCTTTTTAGTGTCATGAGTCCTTGCTTTTTCATGCATTTTGTGTCCCGATGTTGACATTTGCCCATCTGGTGGAACAACTGCCTCTTTCAATTTTACATAAAATGCTTGTGTGTTTTTGTATGTAGAGAAATTAGAATCTTTGCTGGAACCCTTGTTCCACTGTTAGTAAAATGGTGCAACCACTATGGAAAGTAATATGGCATTTCTTCAAAAAATTAAAAATAGAATTATCAAAAATTTCATATAATCCAGCAATTTCACTTCTGAGAATATATCTGAAAGGACTGAAAGCAGGATCTGAAAGAGATACATGCACACCCATGATAATAGCAGCATTATTCAGAATAACTGAAAGGTGGAAACAACCCAAGTGTCCATTCAAAGATGAATGAATAAACACAATGTAGTGTATATATATAATGGAATATTATTCAGTCATTAAAAGAAAAAAAAATCCTGACTCATGCTACACCACGGATAACCTCAAGGACATTATGGTAAGTGAAAAAAAGCCATAACAATAGGTCAAATACTGTATGATTTCACTCATATGAGATTCCTGGAGTGGTCAAATTTATAGAAACAGAGTAGATGGTGGTTTCCAAGATTTGGGGAGAGAAAGAAATGACAAGTTATTGTCTAATAGGTACAGAATTTCAGTTTTGCAAAATAAAGATCTAGAAATCACTTGCACAGCAATGTGAATATACTTAAAACTACTGAGTCGTATACTTAGAAATGACTGAGACGGTAAATTTTATGCTATGTGTGCTTTAAAAAAAATTAAAAATAATAATGATGTAAAAATGGTCTCAAACCTCTGTTGCATAAAAAGGAACATCGGGAATGTTTTTCGTATATATTTTGCCATGACACAAGACCACTTAGAATTAGGATATTTAACCTGAAATTGAATTCACAGATAGGATAATTGGTCTTAAGTGGTCAGGAATTGTCCCAGTTTTCTGTACTGACATGTATCCCATTGTCCCTAAGAGTGCAAATATTTCCATTTCTATTCCCTGTCTCTTTGTATTGGTTTAACTGTCACATTTAGTTCAGTGGCCTAGTAAAAAGGAGTTACTGATTACATCTAAAGCAATATAATTCTCAGCAATAAGCAGAATTTCAGAAAATTTGAAGTTTTGTTTGTAAAATTTCTCAAAGAGAGGGAAAGATTTAAAGCAGGTTTTTCTGTTTTTTAATACATTCAGTCTTCATGTGTGTCACAGAATCCAGGCTGCTCATTTTGACCTCCGGATAAACAAACATTCTTTGAGGTTTTACAAAAGAATTCTGGCTACTTAGATATAATTAGTAGAAATGTTTTGTCCAAATCTTACTATCCTCAGCATCAAATCACCCTTTGTCTCTGATTTTTCCTCCAGCAAACTCAGATCCCAGTGTCTTCTCTTATTTCTCCTTTAATACTCACAAGGCTTAGATACCCAGTAGCATTCATACATGAGTGAAATAATTGGATAAATGCATTTTATTACATGATCTTTTTTTTTCTTTTTTATTAAACGTAATTTTTATTTTAAAATTGTGGGGTACAGTTAAGGGTTAGATATAGAAATATGCATCGGTCAGGCACCCTCATTGATAAGGGGTGTCCAGCCATGCCCAGGCAGATATTGAATACTGTTAATCCCACCTCCCTTCCCCTCCCATATGACCCCACAATCCCCCTACTTGGAATATACCCTGAAGAACTCAAATCACTCTGTAAAAAAGATACCTGCACACATATGTTTATTGCAGCATTGTTCACAATAGCAAGAACCTGGAACCAACCATGCTGTCCATCAAAAGAGGACTGGATTAAAAAAATGTGGTATATATACACAATGAAATACTACACAGCCATAAAAAAGAACAAAATCATGAACTTTGCAGCAAGGTGGATGGAACTCGAGGCTATAATACTGAGTGACCTCTCCAACAACTGTTATTTTTTGTTATTGATAATTGCCATTCTGAAGAGTTAGGTGGTAACTCAGAGTAGTTTTGATTTGCATCTCCCTGATGATTAGTGAGGTTGAACATTTCTTCATGTGTCTGTTGGCTGCTCAGATGTCTTCCTTTGAGAAGTGTCTGTTCATATCTTTGGCCCATTTTATAATGAGGTTATCTGTTTTTTTCTTTTCCGCACGTTTGAGTTCCTTGTAGATCCAAGATGTTAAGCCTTTGTCAGACTTGGAGTTGGCAAATACTTTTTCCCAGTCTGTGGGCTGTCTCCCTGCTCTCTTGATGGTTTCTTTGGCTTTGCAGAAGCTTGTTAGTTTAATGAGGTCCCACTTGTCTATCTTATCTCTTATGGCCTGTGGGTTTCGGGTTTTGTTCAGGAATT
>CAUYQG010079536.1:0-27256 GCA_963574415.1 Tarsius wallacei
AAAAAATTAGCCGGGCGTGGTAGCGCGCGCCTGTAGTCCCAGCTACTTGGAAGGCTGAGGCGGAAGGATCGCCGGAGCCCAGCAGGTCGAGGCTGCGGTGGCCAGGAGTGGCCACTGCACTCCAGTCTGGGTGACAGAGTGGGACTCCAACTCAAAAAAAAAAAAGAAAAGCAATTATAGTTGTTAAAGTGAGAGATAAAGAGTACCTGAGGGGAGAGACATTAGAAAATGCCATGAGGGAATTTTCCAGAGTGAATGGTGAGGCTCTATATCTTGATTGGGGTACTGGTTACAAGAGCAGACATATTTGTCAAAATGTAAATTGTACACTTAAAATATTCACATTTTACTGTTTCTAATTGTATTTCTTTTTTTTAAAGAACTTGAACTACAGCAGGCTAAAGGAGTGGGAAAAGCAATTAGAGGTACTTAAAGTAAAATGGACAAGAGTGGTGACTGACTAAATGTGGGGAAGTTAGGGAAAAGGAGTCTAGGGTGACTTAGACTCTTCAGGTGGTTCTCACATAAAGGAAGCTAATTACCTTTATGTGAGAACTACCTGAAGAGGAAGCAATCACAAAGGTCAAGGACAGAAACCTGAGGAACACCAGTATTCTAATTAGAATGACTATAAGGTCATTGGTTTTTCTGATTGAAATTCAGAAACAAAGCCAGGCGCCCTGGCTCAAGACTGTAATCCCACCTTGGGAGATGGAGGTGAGAGGACTGCCCGAGTCTAGGAGTGCAGGAGTGCGAGACCAGGCTGGGCAACTAGGCAAGACCTCAACTCTACAATAAATCAAAAAATTAGCCAGGCGTGGTGGTGCACACCTACAGTCCCAGCTACACCAGGCAAGACCTCAACTCTACAATAAATCAAAAAATTAGCCAGGCGTGGTGGTGCACACCTACAGTCCCAGCTATACTAGGCAAGACCTCAGCTCTACAATAAATCAAAAAATTAGCCAGGCGTGGTGGTGCACACCTACAGTCCCAGCTACTTGGGAGATTGAGGTGGAAGGATCGTCTGAGCCTAGCAGGTCAAGGATATGGTAGTTGTGACCATGCCACTGCATTCTAGCCTGGATGAAAGAGTGAGAGTCGGACTCAAAAAAAAAAAAAAAAAAAAGAAAGTGGAGGAGAATGAGAGAAAAAAAGAGAATCTAAGAGTTTTAAATTTTAATACACTGAGTTCTAGGGCCTGGGAATTCTCAGATAAGATGAAAAGACTCAAAAGAGAAGTCTGGGCTTGAGAAATAATTAATGTACAACTGCTAAAAATAAGATAATGTGTGGAAAGATAATGGAGGAGTGTTAATCATCTTGGGTAGCATGCAGGGATGGGGGTAAAACTGGCATTTGACAGAACAATTCTTCACTATGTGGCATTTGATCTTCCTAACCCTCTGGCCTTGGAGTAGAAGAAAAGAAGCTAATTGCCTTTATGTGAGAACTACCTGAAAAGTAAGAAATCACAAAGGTCAGGTACAGAAACCTGAGGGACACCATCATTATGAGCTGTGTCCAAGAAAAAGACTTGAGAAAGGCACAAAGGTAGAAGAATCTGGAGAGAGCAGTCACATGGTAATATATAAGCAAGAATGCCAAGGCAAAAACCATGGCAAACAGCAGGAAATTTCCCAATAGAGTCAGTTAAAAAAGGCTAAAGAAAGCCGAGTGGATTTACTAATTAAAAAATTAACAACTAAAGTTTCAGAGATCTGGCACATAGAATTGCGAGTGCCACAAGTTTAGGAATAGTCTCCAAGGTGAAGGAGTCAATGAGGCTAACACTCAAGAAACTCAAGAAAGACAATGTGGTCACAACAGGATTTGTGTTTGATTGTCTGAGTTCTTTTTAAATATAAGGAAGATCTAAGCATATTTAAATGCTGTGGTATGAAAGCCAGTAGAGAGACAAGAGGCTGAAGATAAAAAGAAGGCAGAGGGATGCAGACAAATCACAGAGGGCATGGGAAGGGAGGAGAACAAGAATAAAAGTGGATAAATAAGGAAGAAAAATACCCCATCCTTTGAGAAACGAGGTAAGAAAGTAAGGCTATAGATAAACGAGATTTTGCAAAATTGATAAGCAGGAGCTATTTCACGAAGTTCCACCAGATAGCTTCAAAATTCATTACTCTCAAAGCAAGGGAAGACCACAAGATAGGGAAGGGATGTTTGCATGTAGTATAGATGTGTAGCATAGTTTTAGAATAGCCTTTGGGAGAAACTGACAAAATTCAAATACAAAGACTAACAAGTAGTATCAAAAGTAAAGGTTCCATATGGTAATGAAAACTACGAATTTGTAGTGGCACCACCTGCATGGCTGTGTGATTTTCCCTGGTTGTGCTCGCTGCGACGACTGGCAATTTTTAGAGCCAGTAAAAACATGCTTAAGACAGCAACTGTGTGGAAGGCACTGGTAAGAAATGAGATCAAGAGCACAACTGTTGTCTCGATTGGATAGGAAAGATCTGATCAAGTAGAAGGAAATTAAGTGTAGATACAGGAGGAATTGCAGAGGTAGGGCAATTCCAAGTGATGATCAGGTTCAGTCTGTGGCAACTGAAGTGACAGGTCTTATAAAATCAAAGAAGCATATGATTGGTATTTTAAAAAGTCAAAGAAGTAAGATGATGTCAAAAGAGAACAACAGTGAAGGAAACTGACCTAAAAAGGCAGTCCTGGAGATACTAAGGGAGTGGGAGAAAACAGCTTCAACTTGGCAGAATCAAAAGGGAAGCAGTGGTTTCAGGACATAGACAATTTCAGTTCAGGAAATGAGAAGGACCAAGTCTAAAGAAAGAGTGAATGCCTACTACCTGCCAAGCTAAAAGCATTAGCTATAGTTTAAAACAAACTCTCCGGTAAGGTAAGGTTCAAGATTAAAGAACTTTTCCAAATTCAGGTTTTCAGTGAAACAGCTGAGTTAGAGTTTGAATTCATATCTGTATGGATCCATTATGGGCACACATTTTTTGAAATTAAATTTGTTATTTTTTTATTAAATCTATTGCATCACCTTTATTACCTCACTCTCTAGCCTCCATAATCTATCTCCCTCAAATAATTTATTAATTTTTACTTTCATTCTGTGTTGATGCCATTATCTCTGAGTAAAATGCTTTCCCCTCAATACAATACCTAATCGAGGCCCATGACCATTTTAACAAATTCTGTTAAAAACTTATCTTATATCCTCTAAGAAATCAACAAATAAAAATTCTGTATGAGTTACTTCAATTTTTTTTTTTTTTTTTACCATATAACCCTTAATACTGAACTGTGATGATCTTCAACACATCTTTCTATACATCTACTCTACTTTGTGAGTATGTCTTCCCAACCACAGTAGTTTGCAGACAGCTCAAGGACAGACACCATTTCTAGTATTACTTTTTATTCCTCCATTATACCCAAGTAAAACTCCATTTTATCAGGCACAGTGTAGATGAATAGTGTGGTTCATAAATAACATGAATACACACACACGTATTTGAAAAGCATATATTTATGTTTTTTTCTAAATACACAAAGTATCTTTAGTAAAGGTGTAAAAAGTAGTAAAACAACAAAATATTAAAACAAAGAATAGAATCAAAGAGCTGTATGAATTAAAAAGCAAGTAGCTCTAAATAAAGACTGATACATAGTTATTAAATATAAGGTAGAATGTTACTAAACAAATTAGCCATAATTAAAGTGTAAATTTTTTCTATGTCTGTAGACATAATTTAAGACAGAAACAATTAAGAACTTCTTTTTGGTTTTTACTCTACAGTAAATCAAGCTATAGCCTACTCTTCCTTTCTTTGGCCAGTGTCTTTTATGTTTTTTTCAGAATTACTGTATGAACAAAAGAGCCTAGGTTATTCAAGGTATTAAAATATTTTCACTCCATAAAAACAAACATTCTCTATGGCTTTATATGACAAATGTTTCCTATCTTAGTATAAGCATTTATAATTCACACTATATGAGGTGTGTACCTTTGTTTTGTGTCTTGCTTACCAATGAAATTTTATTCACATGTACTTGTTCAGTAATAAAACTGTAGCCAGGAAAGTGCAAAAATAAGATATAAAATTTACACACTAAAGTAAACCAAAAGTGAGCATTTGTTTTCTGCTGTAGCTTACTTTAAGCAAAAACAGAAAAGAATGCTTCCTAAAGTATGTATTTTAGGAAAAGATGTTTCACATTTAAAAAAAAAAGTACCCTAACTACATCAAATGATAAATATTGCATATTATATGTGTCTTGATTATTTAAATCTTTTAGAAGTGTTGCTGCAAAAAAGAGCCTTTTTAAAAAAGTTTATGTCATTTAGTATTTCCCAAACAACTGACATAGATTAAGTACCACCTATTAACATCACTCAGGTAAACAAACGATGATTCAGATGATTCTCTTCTTCATTTTAATCAGACAATCAAGAATTCTTGTCCACACAGTACTCTTATGTGTTTTTACCGCAGAAACAATCTCAAAATGATGTATCAGGCAAGTAAACACACTATCTTAAGAAAATAAGAATTAGTAAAATAAAGTTAAACTCTAATTCTTGTTAAAAAAAAATATCTAGCATCAGATATGATCATACAGCAATACAGACTTGGCTAAAATCTAAGGTTCTTGATGTATTAACTAACACTATGGACTCTCTATGATCCTTCCACAAAAAAACCAAAATACAGATACTGAACTCTCAAATTAAAGGGGATCAAGAGAGCAATACTTCACTTTTAATCTGTTCTTTCTACTACACTTAAGCCAATAAAATTTAGAACATAATCCATAATTCAAGTACAAATGGGCATAGTATGCACATGAATTTTACTTACCAAGTCATATATCTGGTTTGCCAACTGTACTTTCTCATCTGCATCTTCCAAAGCTTTATAGTAGTCCTGAATAAAAACATTTCCATTTCAATATAAATTAATAATTTAAAAATAGGCATACATAAGACATATAACTGCATCTTCATTAGCATACCTTGTTATCACAGTCATCCTACAACAGCAATAAAAACCCTGTTAGAAATAGGGTGGGGATGGGAAAGGATTAGAAATTGTGGACCATTTGGGCCAGATGCCATGGCTCACACCTATAATCCCAGCACTTTGGGAGGCCAAGGTGAGAGGATTGCCTGAGCCCATGTGCTCGAGACCAGCCTGGGCAACTTGACGAGACCTCTCTACAATAAATAAAAAAATCAGCTAAGCATAGTGGCGCATGCCTATAGTTCCAGCTACTTGGAAGGCTGAGGTGGAAGGATCACCTGAGTCCAGCAGGTAGAGGCTGCGGTGACCGCGAGCGTGCCACTGCACTCCAACGAGGGTGACAGAGTGAGACTCCAACTCAAAAAAAAAAAGAAATTGTGGACAATGGCCAAGAATTAAAGGAATATGTTCAGAATTCCTAGAAAATATGTAAACAAAAAATAAATACCACTCCAAATCTATTATCTATACTAAAAACAAAACAAAAACTAAACTATGTGGGCTAGTGAATAGTATTTAAAAGAAAAGAATGTCAATTAAAATTGATCTAACTTGTAAAGCACACTTATGCTTCCTTTTTAAAACTTTAAATAATAAAAGTGTAGCTATTAAAAGGATTCTGATCTGCATGTCACTATTTCCAATTGCTCTGTAACTCCTATTTTAAATTAGGCATAAATTCATAAAACTCAACCTATACTTTAGATTTCTCCTTAGTAAAGCAGATTATTATTATTATTTTTAAAAAGATTCTATGAATTTCCATGGCATACCAGACTTTTTAGGGTATACTGAAGTTGCACTACACTAAAATCTTTCCAGAATAAAGGGACGATCAATCTGCAATGTACGTATGTGATGTCTATACTCACATATACCTGTGCCTCCAGGCATCTTCCAAGCCAGGACCACTGTTATAGATTTTTTTCTCCTAACAGAAATAATCTTCCCTTATGTGGTAGAATAAATAACACAACTATTCAACTTATGGGTTCCAAATTTTTTCTTAGTTGATCCTTGAAAAATTCTATGAAAGTTGGGTGTGGAGAGGCATTATATTCAACAATATTAAACAACCTGTCCAATATCATACAACTAAATAGCAGTCATGATCAAACCCATGTTGTTGTTTCAATGTATACTGAATGAATTAAATCACACTTTTAACACAAACATAGGGGTGTAAGCCAATGCCCATTCTAATCTGAAAGAATTCTAGTACTATAAAAATAACAAAAACTCAAAGACCTCTATATTTCTAGAGCCAACTCATGCACAAATTTAAAGTCTTAAACTAAAAGTTTGCTTTATAATCCTTCCAACTTTCAAGATTCTGTTCTTTTGTGAGTTCACCAACTTAGTTATATACCTAGCAATATATAAAATATTCTTCAAGGTATATTGATTTGCACTCCAGTTTGTGGCCAAAATTGCAATACAGTATTACATCTCTAAAAACAAAGAAACTTTAATTATATGTAACAAGAATAAAACAAATTAATAGAACATACTTTTGAAATGTTCTGTGATTTAAAATCCCTATACCTAAAGCTCTAAAGCACAATAAATTATTTCAATTTTAAAGAACCATCAGTAACTTTCCCTTATTTTGAGACCTGGAAAGCCATTTAATTTTAGAATATCTTTTTTAGAGGGTCTCACCATTTATTGACAAATCATCCAAAGTGTTACACATACTTTTTTGATGGATGCCATTTGCTCTTCTCTCCACTCAGGTTTATTTTTCTTTGCATTCATAAAGAATTCACTGACTCTTTGTTCTAGTTGATCCATTGCATCTATGACATAATAAAAAAAAATTCACATTTAGATGACCAAATGCATAGACCAAATATGCATTCTTTGAAAAATATCTGACAATATGCACTCTTTAACTTGGCCATAACTTAAATATGTTATGCTTTGAATATGTTAAATATGTTATGCCTTAATTACCTTCATTTTAAAAGTTACAATTTTCCCTATTTCTGTTATTTCAAATTTTTTTCCATAGTCAAAATAGAGGCTACAAGTAGATCATATCTACATCATATTTTTTAATAATCCAGCTTTGGAGTTAAAAGCTAATGGTATTAGTTAGCCAAAAATGCCAAAACACAATTAAAGCACCACTTGATAATCCTCACATTTGTTTTAAATAAGAAAAAAATGATAAAAAGATTTGCTATACGGCATTAAACATCGCATCATCTCATATCACAACTGAATTTGGTAGGTACAATAATTAATATTATTTGTTCTACATAAGTTTTTCCCAAAGTATGTGTGCCAAGAATAATCATCTCTTTTGTCTGTTAAAAAAGCAAAAATAAATAAAAGGAATTCTGTTGTTAAATAAGTTGAGAAAAATCTTTTTACTGTATTCTTCTTTTGGAGATTTTCAGTGAATAGATATTTAAAGATTCTCAGAAGTCCAATGGTTAATTCTTTTAAGTACTTTCCTTTGTTTAAATATGCATTTCCTAACTTACTTGACACACAAATTTCTTCTGTTAATCCACAACATCTATAAACTTCAGAAAATTCTAGTTATTATTAAAAATGCAAGATTTAAAAACCTGTAATTTGTATAACCTAAGTCCAAACTATAAGATAATTTAAAATGTATAATAATAATGAAAACATTAAAATAACAGCTACCCTTTATTTAACGCCTATCTTGTATCAGGTACTAAGCATTCTAATTTATCTGTATTAGTTTAAATCCTCAGATGATTTTCTTTTGACAGAAAATGAAAACTCCGCAGAGGTGATAATGCAAAGTCAATGAGTAAATCAGTAAAGCCCTAAAATAAACTCAGATCTACCTGACATCAAAGTCTGTGCTCAATTCTGCAGAGAAACGACTTCTGCAAATCTTTAGCATTTCAATTACATTAAAGTTCAAATGGATTTTGTGAGCTAGCTGGAGACCCTGACATACGAATTCATACTTTCACACCACAATCCGCTGAACAGAAGAAAGTGGCATCCATGTTACATCACCTTTTATTAGTGCCACGTGAAACTGACAAGAGGCTGAAAAAAGTATATTCATGAACAAAGAGTGCAGAAGAGTGTATGTGGTGGTGGCGCAGAGAAGTAAGGGGGAATGAAAAGGGGAGGTTCTTAGCTACCCCGAGTGGCCCTGAGTTTCCTACTTACAGCCCTTGCTCTATATAAAAGCAAGGTTAATTTTGGGAGAAAGTCACAGGATACCAAGCTACCCCTGAAAGAAGAAATGCCCAGCAACGGCCAACATTTTTATTACAGCAAACAAATCGCTTTACCGTAAAATAGTATTTCCCTCATTCATTTAATCGAGAAAATGACCATGCTGTTGACAATTCGAAGTGTATCCTAAAATGTGTTAATTTTTCAAAATGTGGCATTCCAGGTTTCCAGGATCTTTAAAGAGCTACATAAAACCTGCACTTCTATGTTTCCCATTCTTGAAAATTGTTGAAGAGGCATGAATGCTGAAATCGAAGTTCGACACATAAAGCCTCAAGCCCACATCTCAACATTTATGTGGCTGTCTACTAAAACGTGTATCTACGTCCTCAACGAACGCAGAGAAGTAAGTTTTCCCATAATCCCAAATTCGAGAAAAGAATCCATGTCCTAATACCGCCTTCTCTTTCAAAAAACAGAAGAAAAGTAGCGAGGGAGGGAAAAGGCGAGGGTTCAGGACTGCCAGTTCTTTTTGACAACTCAATGCACTCTCGGAGTGAGCCGGCGGAGAGTCAAACAGCGGCGGGAGCTGGCATTGACCGCAAGCAAGTCCGGCCCCGGACGCGCGCGGCCACCCGGAGTCCGCGCGCCGACTTACTCTGCACCTGCAGATCCATCTCGCGCATCTCGGTGAATCGGTCCCGCAGATCCATTGGAAGCTGTTCAATCACTGTCAAAAGGAGAGTCCGTCAGAGGGGCGGGGCCAACGGCACAACACGCGCTTGCGTCACGGCGTGCGTGCGTGCGTCGGGGGGGCCAGGGAGCCGGGAGCCCACAACGAGGCTGCCAGTTACCGTGAGAAAGAAACATCCCCCGCCTCCCCCTCCCTCCCGCCATCTCGCCTGCCCGTCCACTCGCGCTCTCGCCCGCCCGCGGGTCCCACGGGCGGCCCGCCCCAGCGCCGCGCACTCACTTTCCAGATAGTCTTCTAGGTACAACATCGCGGCTCTTAGAGCTGGGGGAACGAAGGGGTCCAGGGGTTTATTTGTGTCACTCGCTGTCGCCGGAGTTTTGTCCCTTCCAATATGGCGCCTCCGCTAGCAGCACCCGCTCGACTCCGGCGAAAAAAAAAAAAAAACAAAAAAAAAAAAACCACTTTGGCGCCTGACGGCGCTTGCCTCACTGCCGCCCGGACGTGTCATTGGCTGGCTGGAGCAATGACGTCGGCCGGCCGGGGCCCGCCCCCGCGCCCTTGTGGGAAGTGTAGTTCTAGGCCTCCCGCTCCGGGGCGGACGCGCTGTCGGATCCCCACGTGGGAACTACGAGGACCAGGCGCCCTTGCAAACGGGGCGCGACGGGCTCTGAAATGCGGTGCCTCTGTTTATTTGTTGATTAGTGCACGGAGCATGACGGGAGTTGTATGCGCCTGCACAGCACAACTAGGAACAACTTTTCACCTGTTCTTCCCGGTGGTGCCTTGCTCCGGCGTTTATGAGTCATGGATCTCCAGACGTGCCAGGCACATTGCAAAGGTTCCAAACGCTGGAACAGTCAGCAAAGTTCGGGCGATTCAGATGGTTTGCAACAGAACTCTCTGCGAGAACAGAGCCTCGGTATTCATTTCTAAAATATAAAAGGATGTCTGGTGGGCGTACATGGAACTTTAGCATCGTTTACACGGACACTGTGGAGCGAAGATGCGTTTCCTAGATTAAAAAGTGCACAGATAGTCCTCAGCATCCGTTTATAGTAGGTCTACTCTGCTGTCCGTCTCCTAGTCATGCTGAGGTAATTGACCTGTGCGTACAACCTGCCCCGGGGGGAAAAATAGTGAGCAACCACGAATAACGGATGCAGCCTTGACATCGAATGGGCTCTAATAGCAATACCTGTGGGTATTGTTGAGTAAACAGTCTGTATCAGAGGTTTGTAGTCTTGGGCATTCTTCTTCTACTTTGTGGTTCCCTCCAGCAAATATTTTCCAGTGATATATTTAGCATTTCACTGCTGAGTTTCTTTTTTTAAACTTTTTTCTTAAGAATCTTGCAATCAATAAATGTTAGACATTGCTGTTTTCCGCCTTTCTTAACTCTTCGTTTTTCAGGGGGAAATTGCCTTTAGTTCATAATTTATTGTTCTGTGTGTATTTTTCAGATTGGAAAGAAACTGTATGTGTGTGTTTCCTGCTCTCCTCCTCCATTACGTACTCTTGTGCGCCAGACATTTTCACTGCTCTTTCATCATCTTTCAGGGTGTTTTCCTGTCATGTTGATGAATCTCAACAGAATCGTACCTCAATACTAATAATTAGTGGCTTATTTTCTGTACTTGCCTCTAAAATGTAGTACCTTCAGTCTTTCTCCCCCTTTCACTTCCTTTCCCACCCTTTTTGTTTCTTCTGACTGCTTTTAAGATCTCTGTGATATTTTTGCAGTTTTGTAGTGATCTAAGTCTGGATTCTGCCCTCCGTCCTTTCTCCCTCCTTCCCTCCCTCCCTTTCTTCCTCTCTTTCCTTAAAATTTCTAAATCATGCTTAGCATTTGAGGAGATTTCTGAACACCAAGATTGGTGTCCTGCAACAATTCTAGAAAACTTTCAACCATTATCTCTTCAGCATTGCTTATTCCAACCCCCGCCCTTTTTTTTGGAATCTCTATCACCTAGGCTGGAGTGCAGTGGCATGCTCACGGCCACTGCAGCCTCGACCTGCTGGGCTCAGACGATCCTGCCTCAGCCTTCCAAGTAACTGGAACTACAGGCATGCACCATAGCCCGGCTAATTTTTCTTGATATATTGCAGAGATGAGGTCTCGGCAGGTTGTCCAGGCTGGTCTCGAACCCGTGGGCTCAGGCAGTCTTCTCTCCTTGGCCTCCCAAAGTGCTGGGATAATAGGAGTGGGCTACCGCGCCCAGCCCTCTCCCTTTTTTCATTTTCCTTTAGGATATCGCTAAGATTTTATCACTTTCTTCTCCATTTGTCTTGGTCCTTCTGCTGTGTTCTTTATTTTAGGATTGTCAGTACTTTTCATTTTTATAAGTTTTCTTTTCAAGCCATTTTCTAATTCTGTATACAAATTATTTAGTTTATACAGTGTCTCTTAAATCGAACACTGACAAATTTGTGCTATTTTATGCTATTTCTTCAAAAACAAAAACTTTTGCTCATGGTACCTGTTTCTTAAGGGTTGTGGTTTTGGACGCTGAATTCATGTTTCTGGTGTTGTAAGCGTAAGGATTCTTTCAGGCTGAGGTTAAAATTGAGTTTTCCAGGAGAGTATTAGAATTTACTTCTGCAAGTTGTTTGGAGAAACTATAAACCATAGGACTAGATTAAATTATCCACTTGAGGTTTATTGCATTGCACAGATAGATTGAATTTGGGCCTCTAAGCCAAATGGTTTATTATAGATTCTCAAGGTAGACTTTTTTTTTTTTTTAAATCCCCCCTCTTTACTGGGCTCCAAGGCCAGGACAGATGTGTTTACTTATTGATCTCTTCTGTGCATGGGTTTTATTTCTCATTCACTGTTACACACGAACTATAATCCTTTGGGGGCCCCCCTAGATTTTTGTCTCCTTTAAAACTCCTTTTGAACTGATATTTGGGTTTATCTTCTGACCCTGGAATGCTACAAAACTATCAAAGAAGGAGTTCTATGTCTAGAATTTGACAAATATCTTCTGAACAAAAGCCCACATTGGCTTTCATTTATTTCTCAGAATATTCTCATTTACCTTCTTTCCTTTTTTTTTCCTCTTAGGCATCACCTTTGAGAATTCCTTCATTTCCTACAAGTTCATCAGTGTATTTGATTTTTTTTTTTAACCCAGCAATTTTAGTTGTTTTCTCCAGGTGGCTCATTCAGAGTAGCTAAGATGGTGTGCTGTCATAAATGAAGACTGTCATTTCAGTGTAAACTGAGCTTCTTCAGGGAGTGTTCCAGGTTAAGGAAAATGAGATAATAAATTGTTCCCAGTTCAGTTGGTATACATATACACTCCAGGGAAACCAAAAATAAAACTTAAGCTGTATATTTTATTTTATGAATGTAACTCTTATTGTTGGAACATTTAACAGTTGCGGAAAATTGTGTTTGCACACACGATAACTTCTTACATCATTAGGCCTTACAGTAGATATCACTTGGAGGAACTTCCTGTTTACAATCAATAACACATTTCTAGGCAGCACCCTCATATGCAGGGATGATCATAGCTGTATCACATTCCTGTGCTCCCTAATCATAGCTCATCAATTTAATAGGCCAAAGCTAGACCTTCTTGGGGTTTGAAATTCGAAATAAGGAGACTCAAAGACTGTCAACTTTGTGGCAGATTTACATTAATTGCAGCACAGTAAATGCATAGCCCACATACTCCTGCTACTGAGAACCCCTGGATTAGCCTTTTGGTCTGTAAATGGGAAACAGGAACAGTAGCTAAATCATAGGAATGTGGATTGAAATTATATCATCTATGCAAAGCACTTAGATTAATGCCAGGTAAATGTTATGATTCAATAAATGTCAGCTACTCTTGCCATCATTATTAACATCGTATGCCTTCTCCTAAGTTATTTATATTGCAGATACTCCTTTTTTGCCACTCCTAGTTCTGCCTTGTGCCCATGCTGCTTTTGAGGCTAGATACCAGCAGAAATCTAGGGTTATCGCAACTCCAGGTGCGATACCGCCACTGTTGTACTAAAGGTAGAAATGATGTAGGGAAGGCTGTGTAAGAGTACTGCAGAGAAAGCTACTGGCTAAGTACAATAAATCAAATTTAGGGAAAAGATTAAAAAGTGGATACAAAATATGACTTAGCAGAGGCCAAGACAAAGGAAAATTTAAATCCCCTGTACAAGAAGGGACCCCCCAAAAAAATAGAATGATTTTTTTGAGGGAAGATTCCTTGTAGTACAGACTTTCCCTGCTAGGCAAGTGCTCTAGGAACCCATCAGCATCAGTGTACCAGCTAGTGTTGTGAGAGCATGCGTTTGGCTTCAGTGAATATTTTCTGGAGATCCTTTCAACACGTTTGCCCATTTCATGATGGGTAATTTACAGGAACAACCTGCCCACACCTTGCTGAGTGTTTAGCAGTTTTTAACCAAAAATGGCATGACCTCCATGCCCCACGTCCGCATTCACTCAATCTTGCCCCCAGCGACTTTTTTGTTTGTTTCCTCAGATGAAAAAGTTCTCAAAGGGAAATGTTTTGCCAATGTGGAAAAGGTGAAACAAAAAATGGCAGGAGTACTAGAAGGCATCAAAATAGACACATTCAAAAACTGCCTTGAGCAGTGGAAAAAGAATCTCGAATGTTAAGTTAAACCATTTTAGAATAAATACACAATTTTTGATAAATGACTTTCTTGGGTTCAGAGGAACCCTTGCTCAGAGTCTTAAGGTTCTGTTCTTCCCTGTCTTACAAAGAAAACTACCATCTTGAAACCTAGTAAAACTTTGAAATGAATTTTTTCAGCTTTGTACCAGGCAGTATATCCTCCCTAATTGACCTTTGTAATATGGACAGAAAGCAGAATAAAATGCTTTCTTTACATGAACCTAATTTTACATCTTTAAAATCCATTGAGTCACTCACTGAATTAGTTATAAGCACCATCGACAGAATAATAGTCTTGCCTTTACACATCTATGGATGTTTTCCCCTCCAAATACCCACTAAAAAGACCTCTCTAAGAAAGTTCTACTTTCCTGTCCTAGTCCCTGCTGTTGGTGCTGGGAGTCAGGAGAAAAAGCGAGAGGAAGAAGACGACGAATGGGAGGACAGTTAAGAGGCTTTTGTAAAGGGGATTGCTCTGTGTGCATTCAGTGGATCGGAGAGGGAAAATACTGAGATGAATGATGAGTTACCGAATGTGAAGCTGTCACAAACCATTCCCTCAAAAACAAATAGAATTACGGGTAGACTATAAGAAAAACACTGAAAACTAACAGAATGAAATCCCCAGGTGCCACAGATGAAGAGCAAACTCAAAATTGGAGTACTGAACAAGAGCTGAAACTGGAGGAACTTAAGGCTTTACAAACCTTAACTGTTGGGTCTTGGGTTCTGATTGTGGTAAAGAACCCAAGCCTCAGATTCTATGCTTGTGGAAAGCCAAAGCTGACTATCTTGCAATATGCCAGTCATCACAAAGGGCTGCTCCTTCTGTCAAACTGCCTGGGGAAACAACAAGGAAGCATGCCCTCCATCCACCTGAGATCATGAGTGAAAGGGCAACCCAGAGGAATTTAGATCACAGACCTGCACCATGCATGAGTGTGGAGTCTAAATTCAGACTAAATTCATAAGGTGCAGAGACCTTTTACTAAGTTGGTAAAAATTGATCTGGACTGGTGAAAGATAAGGGGGCCCCCACAGAGACAATAATAATACCCATTAGGGATGCTCCTCATTCTAAGACACAAAGAGGAGCAACTTCTGTTGACAGCAGAGTTCACATTCAGACATTAGAAATCACTGAAGGAAACGGAGACTCTGAGAGACTGTCAGCAGATAGCATAAAAAAGGGAATTCTAAAAATGTGAGCACTGGAAGTCATGATTGAAGAAATTTAACCAGAAAGTAAAGCAAACAACAACAAGGAGTAAAGATTGGAGAATCACCCCTGGAAGTTTCATTATCTGATTAGTAGGAGTTTCAGAAAGGGGGGTGGGGAGAGAGAACAAAAGAGTACATATTCTATGATGACACTTGATGAAGTTTCTGAATAGGTAAAACTAATCTATGATGGATGAAATAGGAGAGCGGCTGCCTCTAAGAAAAGCAGAGTGGTTGACAATCTTGAAACCCTTTGCTGATGGGGTTATTTCTTGTGCACTGCTCTATTACTAGCTTGCAGAACCAATTCATGTTGATTGCTTGAATACATGAAAGCAGTATTAGGTGGTGACAGGCTTTTGAATCAGACCTGAGTTTAAATCCTGTCTCTGTCATGTACTCATATGACCTGAGCCAAGTTACCCAAAGTCTCTGAATTAATTTTTCATTCATAAAATGAGGGTAAGAAAGGACACTTGCACTGTAGAATTGTGGTGCAGCTCAAAGGAAACAATGTGTAAGAGTACCTAACACTGTGTCCAGCACATAAGTGCAATCAAGAAAAAATATTATTTATAGAATCACAGTACACAAGTAAATGATCTAGTAAGTGCCATACCAAGGACACTACAGTGGAAGTGGTTGCCCCCAAGGTGGCAAATAAGGGGATTTGTTGACTTTAGAGGATTTAAAAACAAATAATAAAACTGACTTTTACAGCCTGCTTTTTATTACCACCATGTGCCAGCAATTCTAAGCAATGCCAGTGATAAAAACATTTCTCCTGGAAAAAATATTCTGTTGCTCTAAGGTCTAAATAATCACTTCAGTTTTGGTTAAATTTTAATATCTGTGGCATTACATGTTACTGTTAAATAGCCAATTGGAAATAAAGAACTGAAAGCATAGAGATTATAAAGACACAGAACTTGAGTTGTTCTATATGATCATGTAGAATTTTTATATTTTAAATTAAAATAGTGAAATCATGAACTGCTGTGTGTAGTATTTTTGTTCATTAAATGCAAATTTCAGTTTATACATGAGACACATTACTGAGTTTGAATATCTTTACATTGAGATGTATTCCTTAAAAATTGTTATTCTCTTGTTTAATTGTTATTCAATTGCTATAACATTTTCAAGTAGTTATTCATTAGTGCAACAGGTCAGTGTAGTTCCCTTTTTAGAAAAAATCTTAAATGTAGTTGAAAAGATTAATCCATTAAGTCTATCTTCACTGTTAATTAATTAATTAAATTTTCATTGCAACCATGATTATGTCATGAAGTTTAATAAAAGAAAATTTGCCCTGTCTGCATTTGTTTTCTGTTTATTATCATTATTCATTTAATTTCATAATTATTTCTGAAAATAACTTTCTTGTATAGAGGAGGAGTATATTAAAATTAACTGCTCCAGGTGTTGGGTATGCTAGGTTCGTATATTTAAATGCTTTTCGCAGGAGGCAGGTGTAAATTTATTTATACACAGTGGCGTAATTGTGTATAACTATTTACCTGGGTTTGATTTTGAAGACAGGCCCTTGAATGTTCATTTTTATGAAATTGACAATGTAAAGGTAAATTACCAGGCATCTTCTCTTGTAATGCAATAGGAAAATATTTCAGTTGACTCTGAGGATGTTTAACACTGCAGGGAACTCTCCAAAGATTCTACTTTTCCTTTTATTCTCTCCTTTATTATAGAGATACCCTATGATACTGACAAAAAGTGGTGTTTGGAAATTCAGAATTTGTTCTTTTTTGTTGTTGTTTACCTTATTCCTTAGTGCATACAAATCATTAGAGACTTAGGAATGCTTACTTTGCTACTGGGGGCAAAAGTATTTTTCTGAAGTTGATGAGGGTATTCTTACCATTGAGGAAGTAAAGTATGGAAGTATGACAATACAGTGCTCTGTTACACTCTGTCCATAAACCTGAAATTTTCTACATTATAGTATAGAGCCTGCCTCCCCCACTGATTTGGAATTCCTCAAGGGCAGAGACCATGTTTTATTCATCTGTTGAGCCACAGATCTGGCAGGTAATATAAGTTCAATAAAGATGTGATGAATTATTGAATGAATGAATGCATGCGCATTAAGCACAAGTTCATAAGAGTCCAAGTTCAAAATAGGGCGATACAAAGTTTTCATGACTGTTAACTATTAAGCTCTGTGGAGAAAATAGAATTCCAGTGGTCATTCAAGTAACTGGACCTGCATGCTGAGAATTTTCTAAATAGAAGCCTTTGAAGAAATTTCAAATCCAGGAGTAGGCCAACCCCCTTCATAATGATTTTTAATTAGGCTTGCCTAAAAGGGTAAGTAGAGGGAAAATGAAAGTAATGTGATAAGTCATGAAGCTCTGTTTTTAAAGAAATCCTTTCAAATCCTAAATATTAATATAGAATAATAAGACTTCTGGGAATATGAGGAATATTACTACAATTTATTTCAGTGAATATTTATTGAATAGCAGATACCATAACATAATACATGAACAAGAGAGGCAGATGGTTCAGGAAATAAATTTAAACATAATGTGGTAGGTACTATAATATGGTCAAATTTTAAGGAAGGGACTAGATGATTCATCAAGAGAAATTTACATAAATTCTATTGAGATATGGTTTCATTTATGAATAATGAGCACATTGATTCATCAAAAGATTAAGTGGTAGAGACCAATATAAAGAAGCAACAGATAAAATATCCACAGATTCAAAGACTTTGTGTCATTAAATATCGTGTTTTAGATTATTATCTAAGTATATATTTAAATGCAGTATATACAGACCTGCAAATCATCTGTAAATCAGATGATTTACATTAATATACCCTTAATCTGTTGTTAAAATATTGAGTCACTTCTACTGGTTAGTAAATAGCAGCTCTCTGACCACCATAGTATCCCATACCACCCTGGCTGCCCTGGCCCTTCCTATGAGACTCTCTGACTCTCCTCATTGCGTAACTATCATAGAATTAGCACACAGCACCACAGGACCCTTGCTTCAGAGAGGCCAGCCCGTTATATGATTTGCTAATTATTTTGAATGTCACTCCTGGATACACTGAAGTAAAAAATGAGTTACAAAATACTGTGTGGAATCTGATAACACTTTTGGAAAAAATGTGTATGTGATAAATAACTAGATACATACAGATGTATTTATATTCAGACTGGAATCTACATTTTAAAATTTGACAATAGATATTCCTGAATGATGGTGGAATTATAGGTGAGTGTGTTTTCTATATCTATATTTTTCAAACTTGAAAATTATTTCATAATCAGATATATTTTAAACACATACACTACATAAAAGCAGTGACATCGACAATGTTGTGTTTTGTGACTGTGCCTCAAAACTTTTCCAAATTCTGAAAGACTGGGCAAATATTTTTAACTATTCACAATAATCAATTTTATTCTCATAAGTTTTTCATGCTGGCTTAATATTGCTGTCAGGGTCCAGATGGTGTCCAAGTGTCAAAATACAAAGCCAGGTCATTAAGCAAGTGAAGCATTCAGGCTTCTGAGTCCCACTACCGGCCTTGGGTCAGGCCCATAAAGGTCAGGGTCTGGGGGAAGCAGATATACAAATAGGAAATTAGGTTAAAAACATGTGGAGGAAAGAATTACTTGCCAAGTCAAATCCTGGAACACAGGGCAACATTCAAAATGCTAAGTTAAGGTCATCTGAGATAACAGAAACAGCATAATTCAGGTTTTATAATTAACAGTAGAGAGAGGAGTCTGTTTGGGGCGCCACATTAAGCCCTGCTTCTTGTACACAATCACACTCGGATGCATGGGCAATAACAGCAGGAGGAAGTGATACTAAGAGAAACAGCTCCATCAGTGTCATGGTCTCCTGAGTTGCTTTGTCATCTAGCTCAACATGTGAGAGTGTTTTTAAGACTAAACTGATAGGGTAAACAAGTACTTCTATATATGTCATCCAGATATAGATTGTACTTGAATCCATGGGAACAGATACCATTGGTCCATGCCTACAGACTTGAGTCATAATGAGACCACATCATAGAATTGCTAGCCTGTGGACCAGTGGGTGATTTTGCCCTCTGGTGGATATTTGGCAATATCTGGAGACATTTTAGTTGTCATGACTGGGGAAGTACTACTGGCCTCAGGTAAGTAGAGGCAAGATGCTGCTAAAATGTCCTACAAAATACAGTACAGCCATCTGCAATAAATAAGTATCAGGTCCAGAATGTCAGTAATGTTGAGACTAAGAAACACTTCTTCACACAGATGTTGTAGCTGAAGAATATCCAACATTCTTGGGTCAACAGTCCATGTCTGTCAGTAACGTTGTCACTTCCTTAACCAAACAGTGATGGTTTGGTTGGACCTTAACCAAATAGTGTTGGTTTGAGAAAATCATACAGTAGAGGGCAGTGATAAATAAATTTTTGTGTTATATTGTCATTTGTCCTCCACCGGTTTTTTTTCTACTTCTTTAATTCCTAAAACAAAAGCAATAATAGATTAAAAACAACAATACTTAAAAATATGTAATTTTGTTCGTTTTAAGGAAACAAACACATTTTATGCAAGGGTGTATTAGAAATTTTAAAATAAAAGCTCTGACCTGGCAGAGTGGCTCATGCCTGTAATTCCAGCACTTTGGAAGCCCAAGGTAGGAGGATTGTTTTAGACCAGGAGTTCTATACCTGCCTAGGTAACACAGAGACCTTGTCTGTACAGAAAATCAAAAAATAAACTGAGTGTGGTGGCACATGCCTATAATCCCAGCTACTCAGGAGGCTGAAGCAGAAGGATCTCCTGATTCCAGGGGTCAAGGCTGTGGTGACTACGATTGTGCCACAGCCTGGGCAACAGAGTGAAACTCCACTAAAAAAAAAAAAAAAGAATTCCACAGATACAGAAACCATGACTTTTAAATCTTCTTAATGTATTCCCTGAGTACTGATATATGCAGCTTTTTATTGACACTGAAAAAAGTTGTCAATGTAAGTATATAAATACTTAGAAAATGAAATATATTACCTAATGTATAATTGATCATGCTTTTATTGGCGATCAATTCTAGTGTTTTATAATCTTTATTTTTGAATAGCTGAACCCAATACTTTTTACCATAAACATATGTTCTTTTGTATTTGATTTAATAAAATTCAGAGGCCTTTACTCTTCTTGTATTAGTACTCTATTTGTTCAAGAAACTTTAAAAATATATACCAAAAATATTTATTTTTTTCTAAATTAAATAGTTATCAGGAAAAAAACCAAAGTTTTTGAGATAGATCATTTTAAGAAATTCAATACTATTATGCTTACCCTTGGTTAAAAAGATGTTGTCATATTTATAGTAACAAAAATCATGGTAGTATGAAAGGCCAGTAATCTAAAATAATTATGTTTTAAAATGGCCAATTTTATCTATAAAAATAAAAATGGATGATAGGTAGAGAGATAGATGACAGATTTATTTCAGAGTAATACATGTGGTAACCAGGTAATAGTACAAAAGAGCTTATAATAAAAATATAAGCCAGGCTCGGTGGCTCAGCCTGTAATCCTGCGCTTTGGGAGGCTGAGGTGAGTGAATTGCCTGAGCCCGCGGGTTCGTGACCCGCCTGGGCAACTTGGCGAGACCTCATCTCTACAATAAATCAAAAAATCAGCCGGACGTGGTAGCGCGCGCCTGTAGTTCCGGCTACTTGGAAGGCTGAGGCGGAAGGATCGCCGGAGCCCAGCAGGTCGAGGCTGCGGTGGCTGGGAGCGGCCACTGCACTCCAGTCTGGGCGACTCCAACTCAAAAAATATATATATATATATATATAACAGATGCCTGCCCTAATCATCTTCACCCTCCTTCCATTCTCAAGATAATTACTGTTTCTGTTTTTAATTCTTCTGGCAGTTGCTTTTGGAAGTCAAAGTTGTATATTTATACAGTCCCTAAATTATTAATTTTAGATAAGTTATATTGCCTTTTTCAGTACAAAAGATGTGAATATGAAGCACACTTTCTCCTTGCCTTTATGATTTGATATAACATTTTTGTTTCATTGGTTAAATTTTTAATGTTAATTATATACTTAGGTATAATCCTAATCCTAACTCTAACTCTAACACTACTCCTAACTCCAATTTGAGACAGCATCTCTCCACTCTTTTTTAGAAGACAAAGTTCTCAGTGCCTTGTATCTTCCTCTCCTTGTCTTTACTCACTTTCTGTCACTATATTTTTACACTGTCATATTTGTTAATATGTTCTACCCTGTAGATAGATTACATTTCTTTCTTGCATTGTCTATAAAATAACTCTAAAAAGTTAAAAATAAGCAACAGTTACATCATTATGACTGTATACATTTTTGAAATACTTAGGCAAAAGCCTTTCTTCTGGGGATTTAATGTGATAACTGTGGAGGCAATTGAAGGTAAATGTTTTCAATACCATTTTATGACACTACATCAAGTGCTCAAAATCATGCCACTTCTTTGTTTTGTATTTGGGCCACTAATTATTGTTCCTTTTCCTTCTCTGCTTGTAGTTTTAATTTCCTTCCTATTTTTCTTACACTGCATCTTCAGTTACCTGGCAATTCTCAATCATGCCATCTACCACTCCACTTCTTTCCCCCATTTTCATGCTTTTTATGTTATTTATTTTTAATCTAGTCAGTACTGATTGTTGTCTATGCTTGTTGCATGGTTGTATCCTGGAACTTTGCTTTATTCTTCCCGGTAAAGGAATATAATGTATTTTAAAATGTTTACTTCATAACCTGCTGCCTTGCTAAATTCACTTAGTTTTAGTAGGGTTGTTTTTGGTTTTGTAAATTTCTTACAGTCTTCTACAAATATAATAATATCATCTGTGGATAAGACAGTGTTATGGACTGAATTGTGTCTCCTCCAAAAATTCATGTTGAAATTCTAATCTTCAGTCCTTCAGAATGTGGCCGCATTTGGAGTCCTTGGGTCCTTATAGTAGTAATTAAGTTAAAATGAGATCATTGGGCCATTGTCTTGCCAGGACTCTGGTGTGGCCATGTGCTCTTTGATCTATGATTGTTGCCATGCTTCCTGGCTTTGGTACCCTTCCCCACCTTGGGGAGGTGAATCTTCCTTTTCTCTCTCTCTCACTAATTTACTTTAAATAAACGATATTTTCTAATCTAAAAATAAAATAAAATAAGATCATTAGTGTGGGCCCTAATCCAATATGACTGGTGTCCTTATAAGAAGAGGAAATTTGGACACAGATATGGACAGAGGAAGATAATACAAAGACACAGAGAGAAGATTGCCTTCAGAAGGAGCCAACCTTGACAGACTGTGATAGACTAGTGGCCTCCAGAGCTATGAGAAAGTAAATTTCTATTGTATGGGCCACCCAATCTATGGTGCTTTGTTACAACAGCCTTAGCAAACTAATACAAACACTTTAACTTCTTTTCTATTTTGTGTCCAATTATTTGGGGTAGAACCTTATAGTAAGGTTGAAAATTGGTAGTAAAGAAAATGTTCCTGCTTTAGTCTTAGGGGAAAAGTGTTCAATATTTTATCATTAGTGTGAAGATAGCTGCAGGATTTTTGAAGATGCTATTATCCAACTGAGAAAGTTTCTTTCTATTCATAGTTTGTTAAAAGTTGTTTTGCAAAATCATGAATTGTGTTGATTTTGTCCAGTGTTTTATCTAGAGCCCATGATATTATATATAATTTTCCTTCTTTATTCTGACAAAGTGGTGAATTTTGTTGATTGATTTTTCATGTTAACCCAATTTTGTATGTCTGAGATAAACCACATATGACTATGCTATAGTAATACCTCATATACGGATCGATTTGAGTCATTAATATTTTGAGGACTTTTTATATCTATGTTTATGAAGATTATTGGTCTATAGTGTTTTTTTCTAGTCTTCTCCATGTCAGATTTTGTATCAGGGTTATGTTGGCCTCAAATGTGAAGGCCATGAGAGATTCAAGATTAAGTGTCTGTTTTAAACATTGTGCTGGAGAAGTTAAAAAAAAAAAAAAAAGAACTACAATAGAAAACCCTTAAATTATTTGCTAAAAAAACTTCCAAAAAATAATGCATGACTGTGACAAAAAAATATCACGTTGCAATCTGCAAACTCCAAATCAGATCCTATGAATTGTAGGATTGCAGCATCAGAAAGATTTACACTCCTATCGTATCTCATGTTTAAGCTTTTGCTTTTGCTTTTGTTTTTTTGGTTTTTTTCAAGAAAGAGCAGGGTGTGAAAAACAGAAATAGGGTCCTGGGGAGGTTCCAGGTGGCATAGAGACCCCAAATCCCAAAATGTTTTTAAGATTACATTGCCATTAAAAAAATTTTTTTTTTGTTGTTGTTGTTAAATGAGACTATTCTTGTCTTATTTGAAAATCCTTTAATGACTTTGCCTAAGACAATTACCTCTCAAGGGAAGACAGTTCTGCTCATTTCTCACTGGCACCTTCTCTGATTGCCTCTAAGCCTACACCCAGAGTCAGATTCCAGAATGACTCAGAGAAGACCAAACTCAAAGTCAAACTCAAAATGAGAAGGCAAACGCCACTGTATTTGCAAGATTTTGCTAATTTATATAATCAAAAAATGAGGAGAACTGAATGGTAAATATATTGTGAAGATGCTAAACTAAGAAGAAACAATTTTAGGTTAGACTGAGTTTATCTATGTGTGGATATATTCCAGTGAAGCTGGTTCATGTAGGCTCAAGCAGTTGAAAGTAGTTCTGTTTGACCAGTTGACTAAGTAAATACTTACCAGTTGCTTGCATTTAATGGTTTGAGGTGCCACACTGTTTTCTTGTTTTGTTTTGTTTTTTGGGTGAAAAGAATAAGACTTAAGGAGAGAAGAAGGTTAGAATGTACTTATGTAATTCTTTCACTCTCCGCCCAATCATATCTGTCAAGTATGTCTGAAGACGCCCTTTACCAACACCGGTCACTTTGAAAAATGTCCCAGGAATTTATTAAATGTAGGCTAGGAATGCTGGTGGAAGATATTGAAGTTGCTATGAACTCTTCGATTGCAGTGGGGATGCTAGGATCCAAAGTAGCTAGGACTAAATAGCCACATTTAACTACTGGAAGCAGAATGAACTTGGTCTTCTTAATCATCACTGTGGCCTGAGTGATAATCTGGATGATCTGACTTGCGATGATGTTTATTGATGGCTAATTGTTAATCAGATCCCTATAAATTAATAGATGGACAGCACACTAAGATTCTGTTTATTCTCTATAACCAAAAACTCGAGGTCTGGAGAACAGGACCTTGATTGGAACTACCATACTAGATTTCAACTCCTGATTAAGTTTATACATCTAGATCTCCTTGAATGTAGGGAATCTTTGTACACTTGAGGAGTGACCTTGAATTATTGTAAAGCCATGCCATCAAGTTTTGTTCTAGTCTTCTAGTGAAATACCTTTTGTAAGACTGTTGAATACTGCTCTAAACTAATTGTTGATTCTTGGGTACACACAATTCTAGGGCCCACAAAGTGAAGTAATTAATGTAATTCAAATAGTTTTCAACAGACTATGCCTCATAGTGTACCCACTACCACTCTGAACTCAGCCTTTGATAAATCTCCAGTTCCTTAATGTCATGTTGAAATTGATGTATGAAGCAACTGGGAGAATCTCTACTTTAGAACAATGATAGGAAAGGTCAGGTGGAAATGACTTTATCTACCTCTAACTATCCAATTCTCCAAGGTGATAACATATAGCAGGAATAACAGAGAGATTAATGCTCCTGTTAAGCATTGAAAGATGTCTGTGTGGTCCACACCAAGCAAATCTACTGTCATCTCTCTGTACGTGTGTAGTAAGTGTGCTGAGGGCCTCCCTGCTTTCCCTATCTCCTTCTTCCTTTCTATAGTCTATTCTCTACATGACTGGCAGAGCTCTTCTTTGAAAAGGTAAGTCAAATAGCTTTTCTCCTATACTCAAAACTGTCTGATGGTTTACCTTTTCAGTTATAGGAAAAGCCAAAGTCCTTACCTTGGCCCACGAGACTCCAAATAGCCTGACTTTCTGTCATCTCTCTGTTGTCACTTCCTTCTGCTTCACCTCCCTCACTATAATATAGCCATGACAGCTTCCTCACTGTTCTTTGAACACACTGGTCAGGTATCTACCTAAGGACTTTTCTGTCGACTGCTTCCCCAGATACCCGACTTGATTCTTTATCTACAACTCTGTGGCTATCAGTCCAATTATATCCTTCTTAGTGAGATACCTCTAAATTTCTCCAGCTATCTCTAAAACTTCAATACCTTCTCCCCAGCTCCTTCCCCAACCAGGTAGTCCTTCTGTCTTCTCTTCATTACTGTCACTTAATAGTAGGGATACACTCTGAGAAATGCATTTTTAGGCAATTTCATCATCTTGTGAACATCAGAGTATACTTACACAAACTTAGATGGTATAGCTTCCTACATACCTGGGCTATGTTGTATAGCCTATTGCTCCTGGGCTACAAAGCTGTACAGCATGTTACTGTACTGAATACTGTACACTATTGTAACACAAATCACTAGGCAATAAAAATTTTTCAGCTCTGTGATATTCTTATGGGACCACCATTGTATATACATTGGTCTGTCATTGACCAAAACATTGTTATGCAGTGCATGATTTAAAATATATAGGCCAGGCTCAGTGGCTCAGTCTGTAATCCCAGCATTTTGGGAGGCTGAGGCGAGTGGATTGCCTGAGCCCGCAAGTTCAAGACCCACCCGGGCAACTTGGCGAAACCTCATCTCTACAATAAATAAAAATACTACTGGGTGTGGCAGTGCGTGCCTGTAGTTCTGGCTACATGGAAGGCTGAGGCGGAAGGATTGCTGGAGCCCAGCAGGTCGAGGCTGTGGTAATCGGGAGCATGCCACTGCACTCCAGTCTGGGTGACAGAGTGAGACTCCAACTAAAAAAATAAATAAATAAATAAAATAAAATACACACACACACACACATATGCACATATATATGTGTGTGTGTGTATATATATATATATATATATCTTCTTTATTTGGATTTTTGTCTTTTGCTCACTAGACTGTAAACTCATGAGGGCAGGGATTTTTGTCTGTTTTGTTAACTGTTGTACACAAGTACTTAGAAAAATATTGGGGCCCGATGCAGTGGCTCAAGCCTGTAATCTCAGCACTTTGGGAGGCTGAGGTGAGGGGATTGCTGGAGCCCACGGGCTCGAGAACAACCTGGGCAACTTGGCAAGATCTCATCACTACAATTAAAAAAAAAAAAAAAATTGGCCAGGCATGGTAGCGCGTGCCTGTAGTTCCAGCTACTTGGAAGGCTGAGGCAGAAGGATCACCTGAGTCCAGCAGGTCAATGCTGGGTTAGCCGTGAGCATGCCACTGCACTCCAGCCTGGGTGATGGAGTGAGAGTCCAACTCAAAAGAAAAGAAAAGAAAAGAAAAATATCAGCACAAATTAATAGTCCCATAATTATTATGGAATAATAAGAGGCATAGTGGTTGCCATTTAACCAAAGATGAATTTGCAAGAATGAAAGCAGATCTTTAAAACTGAATTATGTGGTAATACAAGTTATTACTGTTGTTTCAGATGTGGTCTATTTACAGGACCTAATCAGCTGATCTCCTAGCACCTGGTATGCAACTCTTGATCTGTGAAATATTATTTCTTCTATATATTAATAAGTGAGAATGACAAAATAAGTAGTCTTTCATCTAGAAGGGACAGCAGTGCATCTTCACTATCTTGCTTTAGCTCTATGCCACAATTTAATCCATCAGAATTGGTGAAATAATGTTGCCAGGAATGACTAATACGAAGTTACAGCTGCTTTAGAATTTTTGTATATCAGATACCTTTGATGAATGACATCAGAGCCTCTGGTATCCCTGGTTTCTAGTCCCAAGCTGCCTAGGCTCTGACTGACTTTACCAAGGCACAACCAGATGGGTGTCTTGCATCCTGTTCATATAACATGCTTTCCCTTTTTTGCCCATACTGTACAATTCTTACCTCCAACCCGAGCTTCATGCCTTTTACCTCCTGCTCCACGGTCACACTAAACATGCACACCCTGAAATTACTGAGAAGTTAGCACACTATAGGGAAAATCTTTGGCCACTGGAGGATGGCAATCAGTGAATTTCCTCCCAACCCACCAAGTGATTATCCGGAAATGTGCTTTCTATATACAATTTTTGGGGACAAGCAGTAGCACTAAGCAATGGATGGGTCAAAAACTCATTCTCCTAACCAGCCTGGGCAACTTGGTGAGACTGCATCTTTGCGATAAATTAAAGGATAAAGAAAATTAGCCAGGGTGTGGGTGCGCCTGTAGTCCCAGTTACTTAGAAGGCTGAGATGGAAGGATCGCCTGAGCCGAGCAGGTGGAGGCTGTGGTAGCCATGAGTGTGCCACTGCACTCCAGCCTGGGTGACAGAATAAGACTCC